>VDFB02142291.1:0-76417 GCA_007258455.2 Sequoia sempervirens | reverse complement strand
TGCAGTATAGGGGTGACAAATCATTCAAAATGTAAATCAAGTTGTTATCAACTAGACCTCAAAACAAATCAGATGGTTTCTTCAAAAATTCAATTTTTAACTATGCTTTCCCTTTTAGCATATGCAACCCGGTTTAAGGGATTTTTCAACCAAAAGTTCCAAAGAACTTCACAAAAAAATCAGTGATCAAGATACCCATTTCAGAGTTACACAACATGGGTGAAAACTACCATTGACTCCTTTAGACCAAACATGAGAACCAATAACATACCACTGCCCTAGGCTAGTGAATTAGCCCTCTTTTACAAAGAGAGTTCCATTTAAACACTTGGTATTCACAAGAAAACCCAAAATAGTCTTGAGTTGTGTCTTAAAACAACAAATTCCACAATTTTTTTTTAGTTTCAAGGCTTCCTCAACACTGAACTATGAAACCCTCCATTTCCATGCAATACACTAGGGTTTTAATGAAAGTCCATATGCTCAGCCTTACCAACCTCTACCAAAGTTTCAAACCAATCTCAAATGGTCTGCAGATGCATAAAAAACTCACACAAAGTCAATACCATTCATATTTTCCCAAATCCACCCTTTAGTAACTTCTTTCCACATGCAAAATGACTCTGCCCAGCCTAGGGAATTCTTCCAAGTCACACAACTTAACCTCACAGCCTACAAAGACATCAGTACACATAATTTACATTACTTAGGACCCATTCCATGAGAAATAGTGGAAACAGAAAGTGGAATGGGTAATAGAGACATTTTTAAAGACCCTCAATAGTTAAAACTATGAACAGGGCAGTGTCAAAGAAACAAATAGAACTCCCTTAAATATGAAGATTAGTCTTTCAAACCTAAACCAAATGAAATATATTTCATGGCCTCACAACATACAATCTGGTTCAAAGCATTTACACTCTGTACGGAACTGTACAGACACAAGGAAGTTCAAAAAACTCAGGAAAATGTAAAGAAAACATTGTGTTCTTATTGGAAAATTCAATACAATTTCTTCTTTTTTTAAAAACTCCTTCGAGCCTTATTGAGGCCTTTAATAGCATTTACATCCAAACTCTAACTACTCCAACATTCACAAATGTTATTTAAACTTCTAAGACTCTTTATATCCCCTAATCTATTTTTTTTATAACTTTTGTTTAACAATATTTTGCATTTTTGAGCAACTTACTGATCCCTAGACACAAATGACTTAAGTCCCACCTTATTTACATTGCAAAAGGTCTTTTTAGACCTTATTTAAAGCAAATAAACTTAAAATATCTTAACCTACCCTTGAATCACCCTAGAATCAACATCAAATGATCAATTTTTGATAGTAAGGTGTAGGTGCTCCTCCACCATACACCCCCACAGAGAAAAGACTCTTGTCACAAGAGTTGAAATGTGTTCCATGCCCTATCTTTGCTCCATACATCCTATGAGCAGAAACCTCCTTCAACTAGTTCAAATATGGAGTTCTCTTGACCTACTCTACCCTTTTGACTATGTTCACATTGAAATTTTCCTCCATCTTCATGCTCAGACTTGATGTTTGCCCCATCCTTATACCTGGGTCAAAAATTGATGTTGTCCTAGTCCTTATACCTACAAACAAACAAGAGTTAGCATTACCTTGCTCTACCTTCTTCTTGGCTACATTTGCACACTTGTTTCCATCCACATTCACTTGTGTATTATGCCCTCTCATCATTGTCATCATAATTTTGTCCCTTTTCTCACACTGTCCTTTTCTCATTGTTACTAGACCTTGCACATTTTCATTGCCATGTACCACTATTTTATCAGACTCATTAGACCCTATACTTGCAAATCTCACATGCTTACATTGCTCATGCTTATAGGACACACAATGGTGCCCACAGTAATTTCATCCTGCTTCACAAGCATTCCACCCTATTTTCCATGCTTATTCGCTATCTTATCATCATTCCCCTCAACTGTATTAGACTTAGGCATGAGTTATTCCTTTGCCTTTAAACTCTTAACTATCCTAGAATCATTCCTTGGTGCCTTTCCTACTGTTCTAACACAATAATCCTGCTCCACACCTGCAAATACACCAGACTTACTGTCCTCAGGCCTTAAAGGCTCTCTTTTTCCAAAAATGACAACCTTAGACTTACCCTTGTCTCTTCCACTTTCCTGCAAAGGAGTTAGCTTAAAGCTCTTGTCATCCTTCTTGATAGTATAGGTGTTTTCTCTACCATCATACATAGACCTTCTATCAAATTGCCATGATCTCCCCAATAACAAATGGCAACAATCCATTGGTAGCACATCACAAAAAACCATGTCCTTATACTCCCCAATCTGAAAATCTACATATGCTTGTTCATTCACTACTAGAGTTTGACTGTCATTTACCCAAGTGACTTTGTATGGTGCTACATGAGGTATTTTCTCTAGTTGCAACTTATCTACCATCTCCCTAAACGCCATATTATCATGAGAACCTGAATCAATGACCACTTGACATACCTTACCTCTACACTTACATGAAGTTTTGAATAGACTCCTTCTTTGACTCATGTCTTCCTCCTTAGGTGCCTACAACAAAGTTCTTCTTACCATAAGTGCTTCTCCCACCTCTTGTTGGAAATAGGATGCCATTTAATTGCAAATCCTAAACATTAATTATTTCATGTATCTCCTAAGTTCTTGGAATGTGTTCAACAACACTAAGATTAGGATGAGATTAATATTTGATGAAATAAATCATGAAATTGATATTTGTAGTTATTCCTAAATAATAGGAACATGTGGGTGCACACATGGTAAGGTGACTCTCACCTTGAGTTCAGTTAACTATTCAAAGTAAGAGATAACACTTCTTAATGCATGTAAAGATCCTAGGAGTTAGGGTTTGATGTTTGCATGCATGAAGTCTAGCCTGCTAAGTTCGTATCGCCTTAAGTTCACCACCCCTAGTTCATGGGTTGTTTGAACAACCAATCTACCAGCCCGCCCGCCCAAACAAATAATAGAAGGAATTTAGTTTAGTTCAATTCAATTCAATTATGGTTCAGTTGTTCTCAGTTAGTTTCTGGGCCAGATGTTGTTGCTTAACTTTGGAATGCATGGCTAGCCAACATTGAGTTGTATGATGAGTAATAGGGACTCACTCAGCTATCAGGGATGACCATTCTTGCACGAATGGTGTTGAGTAAATTTTTCAGTTAACAAGAAATCACTTGGAGCTAACTTGGGCGCCCAAGATGCTTTCTTGGAATTAACTCCAATGCATGATAAGATATTTCTGAAGGCTCTGTTAAGTGGGACCCTCTTTTGGGCGCCATCTTTGAGGAAGAGCTTTGTAATTATCACCGAAGTGAAGGATGAATTGTAGCTTTAGTTTGGGATGCCCAAATAGGTAAAGCACATGTTCTAAGCTTTGGTCTTCACAGTAGAACTCATCTTGAAGCAATATGGAGTACCTTTTCAAGGGCTTGAGCTTGTGCATTGTAATTATCACCATTTGGAGATTACAAGGTTGCATATTGTCTCTATATATCATTCAAGTTGAAGAGAGTTTTCATAATTTGTTATTTGCAAGTGTGAAGAAGATTGGTAAAGACAGAAGAAGCATTCTCAAGCAAGAGTTGGAGCTATTGCAATTCAAATATTGAATAAGAGAATAATTCATGGTGGAGTTTTTTCCCAAAAGGGTTTCTCCATGTTATATCTTGTGTTATCTTTCTAATATCCTGTCTAGTTCTTCTATCAACTTCTCTCTTCATTCTACAATAGTAAAATGAATTAATCAAGATAATCACCCACAAAGAATATATGTAACAAAGAAAGAGCTTACTTAGATCAACAATATTAAAGTTTTACAGAGTATTAAGCTAAGAAAAGACTTCATTTTTCAACACCTCTAGGTATGTAGGAGTACTTGAACTTTCACATTCTTCCTCTTGGATCAGTTGTGTTCTTCTTTCACTCTTCCTATCACCACTTGATGTTGAACCTTGGTTTTGAGGACACTTGAAAGATGAGTTTCCAAATTCATTGCATTTATAACACCTACATGAAAACTCATTGAAATCTCTCCTTTGTTTGAAGTTTGTCCTTCCACCTCTCCATCCTCCTCTTGCTTCAGGTGCTTGTTCTTTGTTCCTATCAGCATCTTCAAGGTCTTCCTTGATCTGTTTTGATGTTGAAGTTGTACCTTTTCCCCTAGATGTGTTTCCTCTTCCTCTTGTTGCCTTCTCTTGTCTCCTCTTGAGTTTTTCTTCAATCTTAACAGCCATTTGAAAACAGTCCTCCAATGTTTTTGGTGCCAACACATTGACCTCATCTTGAATATTATATCTCAAACCATTGAGATACCTATCCACCTTCTCTTCTTCTTCTTCATGTTTTGCTCTTATACTTAACCTATAGAAATCTTCAGTATATGTTTACACATCTAGATCCTTTTGCCTAAGATTTTGAAGTCTTTTAAGCAATTGAACATTATAATCCTTAGGAAAGAACTTACCTTTGATTTTTGTCTTCATTCTCTCCCAAGAAGTAATCTTTCTCTTTCCTTGTTTCTCCCTCTCATCTTGCAAAAAATTCCACCACAACAAGGCATGTCCCTTCAACTTGGTTTTTGCTTTCTTCACCTTGTGTTCTTCACCTACCTCCTCACTTTCAAAATAGTTCTCCAAAGCCCCTATCCAATCCAAGAGCTCTTCTCCATCTAATTTACCTCCATACATGGGAATATCCATTTTTCTATGTCCATCTTTCCTCATAGCCTGCATAAGCTTCAACATCCTTAATACATCATCTGGTTCCATCTCCTCTTCATCACTAGTGGATTCTTCCTCTGTTTCACTCTCCTCCAAGAGAGCCCTAACTTTAGCCTTTAGCATAACAATTTCCCTCTCCAAGGCTTCTATCTTCTTACCTTGGTTGTCAAATTTCTTTGCAACAACACTTCCCTTAGGAGACATTTTGATTCCTCCAAGTATACCTTCTCCTTGCACACAAACTCTTAACCTTTTTTTTCTCAAGAGACCTACTCCCTTGCTCTGATACCACTTTGATGCAGTATAGGGGTGATAGATCATTCAAAATGTAAATCAAGTTGTTATCAACCAGACCTCAAAATAAATCAGATGGTTTCTTCAAAAATTCAACTTTTAACTATGCTTTTCCTTGTAGCATATGCAACCTGATTTAAGGGATTTTTCAACCAAAAGTTCCAAATCACGTAACAAAAAAATTAGTGATCAAGATACCCATTTCAAAGTTACACATGGGTGAAAACTACCATTGACTCCTTTGGACCAAACATGAGAACCAATAACATACCACTGCCCTAAGCTAGTGAATTAGCCCTCTTTTACAAAGAGAGTTCCCTTTAAACACTTGATCTTCACAAGAACACCCCAAACAGTATTGAGTTGTTTTTTAAACAAAAGATTCCACAATTTGTTTTCAGTTTCAAGGCTTCCTCAACACCGAACTATGAAACCCTCTATTTCCATGCAATACACTAGGGTTTTAATGAAAGTCCATATGCCAGGCTTACCAACCTCTGCAAAAGTTTCAAACCAATTCAAATGGTCTACACATGCATAAAAAACTCAATTCAATACCATTCATATTTTCCCAAATCCACCCTTTAGTAACTTCTTTCCACATGCAAAATGACTTTGCCCAACCTAGGGCATTCTTCCAAGCCACACAACTTAACCTCACAGCCTACCAAGACATCAATACACATAATTTACATTACTTAGGACCCATTCCATGAGAAACAATGAAAAAAAAGTGGAATGGGTCATAGAGACATTTTAAAGACCCTCAACAGTTAAAACTGTGAAAACAAGGCAATGTCAAAGAAACAAAGAGAACTCCCTTAAATATGAAGATTAGTCTTTCAAACCTGAACCAAATGAAAGATATTTCATGGCCTCACAACATACAATTTGGTTCAAAGCATTTACACTCTGTACAAAACTGCATAGACACAGGGAAGTTCAAAAAACTCGGGAAAATATAAAGAAAATGTTGTGTTCTTATTGGAAAATTCAATACAATTTCTTCTTTTTTTTAAAACTCCTTCGAGCCTTCTTGAGGCCTTTAATAGCATTTACATCCAAACTCTAACTGCTCCAATGTTCACAACTATTATTTAAACTTCTAAGACTCTTAACATCCCCTAATTTGTTTTTTTTTTTTTATAACTTTTGTTTAACAATATTTTGCATTTTTGAGCAACTTACTGATCCCTAGACACAAATCACTTAAGTCCCACCTTAGTTACATTGCAAAAGGCCTTTTTAGATCTTATTCAAAGCAAATAAACTTAAAATATCTTAACCTACCCTTGAATCACCCTAGAATCAACATCAAATGATCAATTTTTGATAGTAAGGTGTCGGTGCTCCTGCATCAGTAGAACACCAGGGTTGTTACAATGATAAAAGTTTACTAGATGCATTGTAATTTATAGAGGGGATACCTAATTCTTGCAGCCTAAAAAAAATCTAGATATCATTTTTAGATATAATTTTATCCATCAAATCACCCTTGTAGGTAAATCATAATCTAAACAATTATCCCATATAAAATATTAAGGATTTTATAAGTCTTGTTTCTATAAATTACTCCTTTTGAAACCTTCTCATACCTTTTTCCTTAAATTTCAAACTCTTTACTTGGGATGGATATATATCCAATGAGTGAGCTACTCCATCTATAACATTTTATTTTTAACTAAACCTTTAAATATGTGAACCATTAAAAGGTTGATTTTAAAACCTTTTTTAACATACTTGCCTTGCATCTATGATAAACCCTAACCTATCCTACCCTTCCCCAATGGATTCCCCCTTGTGATATATTTATATACCTACCTAAACATTACATAATCATGTCCAATATATATATATTGTTGGTCCCATGACATCCTAGAGACATGTTCCCAATTAGAATCTAACCAACATCGTCAAGTTCTAGGTCTATTCCATTTAGACAAGGTCTCGTAAATATTATCATTTGAATATATAATCTTATCCACTCTTCAATCTATAAATAAACTTCACTTAAATACTTAAATTTCTTCCATAAAATCTTACATATATTCACTTATTTTTGTTGTGGATCTCATTACCATTCCTAAGGTATACCTCTACTAAAACCACTATGTTCCTTGCTCACCTATATAACTAATAGTTCATAAACCCTAAACCCTAAACCCTAGATATTATTGAGCTAAATCTATGATGACTATGTCTTGGCCAAATTCTCTTTGACGAAATTAACTAATAATTCCTTTCTACTAGTTTGTACCTTACCCTTATTTTGGGTTATAATCCTTAAATATTATGTTTTTCATGGGCCCTAATATCTAGATCTCATTTTTAGATATATTTGTATCCCTCAAATCACCATTACAAGTAAATCGTAATCTAAACAATAATCCCATGTATAAAAAATCAAGGATTTTACCTATTGTTTCTATAACTTACTCCTTTTGAAACCTTCTTGAATACCTCTTTTCATTGTTCAAAACCCTTACCTAGGATGGATATATATCCAATGAGTGAGCTAATCCATCTATATCATTTTATTTTTAATTAAACCTTAAATATGTTCTATTAAAGTTGATAAAAACCTTTTTGAACATACTCGCCTTGCATCTATGATAAACCCTAACCTATCCTACCCTCCCCCAATGGATCCCCCTTGTGACCTTTATATACCTACCTAAACACTAGATAATCATGTCCAAAATAAATATATATATATATATATATATACATATATATGTATATACATACATATATATATGTATATATACACACACACATATATATATATATATATATATATATATACATGTATGTATGTATATGTGTGTGTGTGTATATACACACACACACACATATATACACACATACATATATATGTATGGATGTGTGTGTATATATATTTACGCAGTGTGTGTATACACACACACATATATATACACACATACATATATATGTGTGTGTATATATATATATATATATATGTGTGTGTGTGTATACACACATACATATATATATGTGTGTATATATATATATTTACGTGTGTGTGTGTATACACACACACACATATATATATACACACATACATATATATATGTATGTGTGTATATATATATACACACACACACATATATATATATATATATACATATATACATACATATGTATGTATATATATATATGTATACAGAGACACACACACACATATATATATACATATGTATATACATAAATATGTATGTATACATATATATGTATGTATATACATATATATGTATGTATACACATATATGTATGTATATATATATGTATATATGTGTGCGTGTGTGTGTGTGTAGATATCTCATTGGTCCCTTCTTCGAAACATCTTAGAGACATGTTCCCAATTAGAATCTAACCAATATCATCCTTCCAGGTCTATTCCATTTAGACAAGGTCTCATAAATATTATCATTCATATATAAATTCTTATCTACTAGATTCAATCTATACATAAACTTCAATTAAATACTTAAATTCCTTCCATAAAATCCTTATATATATTGACTTATTTTTGTTGTGGGTCTCATTACCATTCCTAACCTACCTCTACTAAAACCAAGTTACTATTCCCTACTCCTATAACTAATAGACCTCCTAAATCCTAAACCCTATTTACCATAGAAACCCTAGTCCTAAACCCTAAATATTATTGAGTTAAATCTATGATGACTATGTTTTGGCCAAATTCTCTCTGTCTAAATTAACAAATTATTTATTTCTACTAGCTTGTACCTTACCCTTGGTTTGGGCTATACTCCTTAAATCTTATATTTTTCATGGGCCCTAAATATTTAGATCACTAAATTAGATATAGTTTTATTCCTCAAATCACCTCACAAGTAATTTGTAATTTAAACAATAATTGGGTATATAAAAAAGTAAGGATTTTACCTCTTGTTTCTATTTAACTTAAGACTCCTTTTGAAACCTTCTCAAACATCTTTTCTTAGTGAACCTTTAACCCCTAGATATATATTTGGAATGAGTGGTCCCCTTTTCTTAGTGAAACCTTTCTCCAATGGATTCCCCTTAGCGAGGACACTTGTCAGAGTTAATTTGATGATGTTTAATCGATAAAATGTTTTGTAGGGTAATATAGACACATTATCTTGGGTTGATAGGAAAATTTAGGGTTAGGGAGTGTCTAAAATGAATTGATGTAAAATGACACTAAAGCTAGTTCCAAATAGAGTGTGAAATTATACTTTCACCTAAAAGGGAGTATAATTTTTTATGCTACAACCATAATGCATAGATCAAAATAGGCAAGCTATAATATAACACAAGGTATATCCTAGGAAAACCCTCAAGAAGGAAAAATCTAGTCTCCAAAAGCATCCATACTCCATCTATTATTTAACAAATAAATAATGCATGCACTTAAAAAGTTACAATGAGTACTTATGAAATATCAAGCCTTTCTAGTGCATCATCCATGTGTCCAAGCATGAATCCACACATCTCATGCCATGCTTCACATATTCACTCCTTAGAAAGACTCAATAATATGACAACCCATTCACCCAACCAACATTAACCACTAATCATGTGTTTTGTTTTATAAACACTAGCTCACACAAATAAAACCAAGTATGTGCCACAAAACCATTGAACCCTCATAATATTGGGTACTAATTTTTCACATTATTAAATACTTTCCCCAAATATTAAATCATTATCCTATGTCTCCCACACACAAAATAATAACCCAATGTTACAATGCAACTTACAAGTGGCCCCAAATAATTACCTAGTGTAGCCAAACACATCTCCTAGATGTACCACAACTAAATAAATATTTAATTACAATATACTATAAATATAATATATCAATTAATTCACTAGTGTATAACACCAAATCCCAACATTCTCCCACTTGTTATATACATTTCATAAGGGTCAATAAATGTAATACATCATCATAGCCATGCATGAAACTACATGAATCTCCAATATGCTCCCATGCTCCATCAAGATACCTACAATTAAACCAAAGTGACCACCATCTCAAGCAAGAACTCCTCTTATCCTCCAACATGCCACCTATGACATAAAAGGAGTATGCTAAGGTGAAGATGCACCAATACAAAGAACACAAGAATCAAATCTAATTGATAACAAAGGCTCCAAGTTGTTGTCAAAGGTAAAAAACCACATGATTAGAAATAGCATCCACAACACATGCTAATGCATCTAACCATCCATACCTCCTAGGTATCAACAACATCAATAAACTCATGCCAACATATGCAACCCATAAAATACAATCAAGCTCCCTATATCAAACCTGTAAATGAAGAACATACATATCCAAGAACTCCCATTGCATGGGTAATGTAAAATCTGAAAATAACTCAAGGCATATCAAGTCTACCGATCAACACTCATACCAAGGTATGGAAAATTATCAAAAACATAAAGTACCAAGGACAAACATAATAATCCACACATGCAACCTAAACAACTACATAAGCTCTCACAACATGTCACCGGAATACTTCCAAATCATAACAACATGAACCTCAAGAAAGGAATCATAGAATGAAGAGAAAAAACTTGTAAACCATAACATGTCCTTCTACCAACACCTCAAAGTACTAAATTGTGTCAAGTATGATCTCCTTACAACCAAAAAATTAAAATTCTCAACAAAACCCTCATACTTAATCTCATAGATCAAATGCAACATATGTATCATGTAATATCAATATGGATGTAAGCCTCTCTAACCAAGGAAATCAAACTCAAAGTATCCACTCCCAAAAATAGGAAATCAACCCAATAACCATCTTCTAAGACTCCTCATCAATGGATGGTAACATAAATAAAACTCATATGCACAAAGAGATAACAATGCCAAACATCCCTCAAAATGAATCCTCTAGAACCAACAATCCATAACTCAAGATCCATATCTATGAAAGATAAAGAAATAAAAACTTATGCTAAAAAATCCTTACACGAGTCTCCCAAAATCAATCACCATGGCTCAACAATCATTCCTATGTGAAAAAAAATCATGAAACATAACACATTTGAAACAACAATGAGAAAATACCTCTCAAATGATAAACCATTGAGTAGACCAAGAGTGGGGAATGAGAATGATCCTCTAGGATAACCAAGTCATCATGACTCACTCCAAGAATGATCCTCTAGGATAACCAAGTCATCATGACTCACTCCAAGAATAATCTTCTTTATAGGTCCATCATGAACTCATGTTCATATCTTGGTGAAGGCTCCTAAGACTTCTTGTTGAAACCTCTAAAGAGTAATCATCTCAAGCAAATGTCTCCAATCACAAGAGAACTCCAACCTCACCCAAGTTTCCTTGAGTATCCACAATAACCTACCAATGATCAATCCATGCTAGGATCCAAGTTTAGCACAACACCTTCATGGAGATCCCAAGCAAATGACCAATGTACTCAAATACCAAGAGAACCATCAAGACCAATGTCAAAGCTCCAATCACAGAATCAAGAACCCAAACATGACATCATGATCTAATCATCTCCTCCTAGGAGATCACATGCACCGACACATACATCCTAGTCTCAAGAGAACCTATATCATGCCTATACTCAAATCAATACCCAAAGTAATCTAAGACACAATACTAAACACACTCTAAACCAAGAATCAACATCTCTAACCACATGAAGGTAACCATCTCCTAACAATGAAATTCTAAATGTGAAAGAACTCTTTTGTAACAAAAGAATCTAAGACCTCCTCCAAGACATCCACAAACACTAAAGAAGATCATGCATCACCAATGATGAATCAACGTCATTGCCAACAATTCCCACTAAACTGTGATACTAAACTACACATGGAATTGTGACAACCATCTTGTAAAGGAAGATCACTCATTGTCCACTCACACTCAACTACAATTCCAAAAACTCTAGAGAAAAAGTAGAACCAAGATCTCCAATCCAAGAAGATACAAATGGCATCAAAACATTAGGAATCAATCCTACACCACCAAATCATCAATGCCAAAATATCCCATTGAAATGTGTAGCTAATAAATATAACCAAGCTATCATGACATCATGATAAAACCACATGCTACAAGTCCCAACAATCAAATATCCAAGTACTTTAACCATCCATCATTCTATCTCAAAACAACATACCCATGCATAAATGACCATGAACAAGGTCAACTAACAAATTTTGCATCAACACTGAATCAATCTCATGGATATAGACAATCCACATCCGAGTCATCCCACTACAACCAAATGGGTGGCCAACCCATACAACTACATAACTCATAGATCCCAAACACTGAAGTGTGCAAACTCATCATCATATTAGTAACTGACAAATAAGATAATCTTGTAGACATCAAGACTCAAACACTAAATCAACCACAAATATAATTTTACAAACATGTCCATAAACGAGTAACCATACTCAAGGAACCAATCAAGCATCTTGGAGATAAGAACAACCTCTTAACGCCAAACTAAGCCACCACCAAACAACCATATACATGATTATGTTGTGCCAATTCTCAAATGTACCTATATATCCATGACACCATGATCATCACCAATGTTGTACTTGCACTCAACTATCAACCACATGAAACTTCAAGTCTACATGTGTCAACTCATGTCCCCAAACTAGAAGAAAACTTGTGTACCTGTCACCATCAAAGTCCAACTCTAAAAGATACTTATAAACCTATACTAGGAAGAAACAAATTGATAATTAGTTGTACCATCATAAATATCACATAAAACATGTAATCCCTCAAGGTTTCACCTCTTGACTCATCTAGATGCTCACAGGTCATGTCACACCCTGAATCTCAGGCACCTACAAGTGATAAAACAAGTATAATCCTCTCTCTACACCACAAATAAAAAATTTACTTGTTTCACTATGAATTACACTGCATATGCTCTCAAATGCCTATTCAAAGTTAGAAATTGGATTATGTATGCAAAAATTATGTCCAAAACCATTAAATTGAGAAAATTTGACTTCTAAGCCCTAAATTTTGATGAAAACAATAAAATCATGGAGCCAAACCTATACCAATGCACATTTCTCAGAGAGAGATTTTCATCAACTATTGGAAGTCAAAAATCTAATATCTTGGGTGAAAATTATGCTCGTTTGAAAAAAGTTCCCCAATCTACCTTATGGGTGGCTAGCTTAGTGGTCGACCAGTGACGCTTGGGGTATGGAATGGGTGGTGGATTTTAAATAAAATTTAAGTCTATTTTAAAGGTTAGTGGTTTATTTTTTGGCTTCACGAGGGGCTAGCATGTGGTTCCCAATGGGATTGAGGGCCCACATCAAGGGTTTAACCCCACTAACGACAAGAGCTACTAACCGAGGTAGATTGATAGGCCATCGATAGGGCGTACCATGCGATACCCCTGTTGGTGCTATCAACCCCTATAGGTGGTACAGGGGGTTAGTTTACAAACCCTCTTAGTCATAAATTTTGTGTTTTTTTAATTTATTCTTAAATAATTTTTCAATAAAGATTTATTTTTGCAAAAAAATTAAATTTATTTATTTTTAAAATATTTTTCCTCTACATTTAAGTTGTTCGGTTGTACGACAAGTTTGTGGTGGTAATTTTTTTTGCATTTTCTCACAACTGTTAAAATAGGGAAAATTTTATATGAATCTTCATTTGTTAGCCATCCTGGATCTAATGGTGAGGTTCGTTCTGTCTTAAGTGGTCGTTTATGAAACTCCATCTATAAAACCCTCATATGAATGCACAATCCAAGAAACCCTTTTGACCCAAATTTATCAAACCCCAAATTTGCAATAAACCCAACAAATTTGCAAACCCCCAAAGCTAAAATCTATAAAACAACACATGCACATGTGTTCCATATCTTGTAATGCCTCAAATATTTCCTACATAGCCGTGGATTCAACTTTGTACCAAATCTAATAAAACAAGAGTTATAAAAAAACTTGAGAGCTCACACCTCCCACAATCATGAAAGTTTTGATACCCTTTGTTAGGAAATAATGCATCAATACCCAATTAATTTAATCTATTTCCTATATAACCTCATGAGAGAACAACATGCATACAAAATTATAGAATAAATATAATGCATATATCAAAATAGAGAAGCAATAAGATAATACAAGGTATACCTTGGGAAAACCCTTGAGAGGGAAAAATCTAGCCTCCAAAAGCATCCATACTCTAACTATTAATAAACAAATAAACAATACATGCACTTTCAAAGTTACAATGAATAAATTTGAAGCATCAAGCCTCTCCAATAAATCCTCCATGTGTCCAAGCATGAATCCACACATCTCATGCCATGATTCACATATGTACTCATAAGATAATACAAGATATACCTTGGGAAAACCATTAAGAGGGAAAAATCTAGCCTCTAAAAGCATCCATACTCTAACTATTATTCAACAAATAAATAATACATGCATTTACAAAGTTACAATGAATACTTTTGAAACATCAAGCCTCTCCAATGCATCCTCCATGTGTCCAAGCATGAATCCACACATCACATGCTATGATTCACATATGTACTCTTAAAAAAGACTCAATAATATGACAACACACTCACCCAACCAACCTTAACCACTAATTGTGTGTTTTCTTTTATAGACACAAGCTCACACAAATATAACCAAGTGGTAAGATAAAACCATGTGAGCAAAAACCATTGACCCCTCATTTTATATTGGGTACTAAGTTTTTACATTATTAAATACTTTCCCCAAATATTAAATCATTATCCTATGTCTCCCACACATAAAATAATAACCCAATGTCACAATACAACTTATAAGTGGCCCCAAATAATTACCAAGTGTGGCCAAACACATCTCTTAGATCTACCATAACTAAATAATTATTTAATAATAAAATTATAATATATCAATATATGCAATGATGCATGACACCAAATCCTAACATTAGGGTCTACTTGTTTCTCAGATTCATCATCACAATACCCAACAAAATAAGAAGGATCCACATCTACGTAGCAAGATTTCATTTTTCTTCATTTGGATTCTATAAAATCTATAATATTTTTTTTTATCAATGAATTGAACTTATTTTCCATGCAATAGTATGGTAACATAGGGAAAGTCCATTTGAATGCTACCACCAATGAAGGCTACCCACTTCCTAGACAAAAAAAATACCCCACGTATCTAGACAATCAACTATGATAATATCCATTGAATTTTTTACTAGGGTATGCAACAAGTTACACATCAACATCATTTACTATTCCAATCACATTCTCTTCATGAGAATCCATAAAAAGACATATTTTGTATGAATTTGCAAATGACAAGCCTAGCTGATTCATGAATTTGAATAGAATCACATTACTAGATGCCCTATATTCTAACATGCAATTATCTACCAACCAACCATTAATGAAAAAAGAAGTGTACAATGGGTTAATTACTTGTTTTATACTTGTATACATAGTGCCCAAACATATCTTAGGTGTATCTTGGATGTTAGTATCATCAAAACCACTATGAGGGACATCACAGATTCATTAGGTTGATTAAATATGGTAGGGACAATACGATACAACAATTATATTTCTTTATGTTTAAGGATCCTTAACAATTTGCTGACAAGCACTTGGAGTTTCAACTATGGTGCAGGTGCACCTTTGCAAGATCATGCCTCCAAGAGGCAACTTCAAATATTTGAATTAAAAATGTTGATCTAATGTTGTAATAAGGTCAAATGGACAATTTTGAGGTTGTAATAGGTCATAGTTCATCATTTTAGGGTCATTAGGCATTAAGTGTTAAAAAAGTTGCAAAATTGAAAATATTGTCAAAAGATGTAATTGCAAAAATGCAAAAAATCCAAATAGAGGAAGGTGAAGAGTCAAGGTAGTTAAAAAGTAAGTTTTAGGCATTGTACAGGCTTTATAAAAGAATTATGTAGCCTCATACACTTCGAGGAAGGTTGGGAGTTGATGTATGAAAAAGAAATTTAATGAAATTCCTAGATTTACTGTAATTTTCCTACAATTTCTGAGTTCTAGGCCATTGAATGGCCACATTTTGTGAAAATATCCTTTCCTCCTCCATTGATAATTGAATCCCTGTGATTCTACTTGAATCTGGTTTTTGTTTCATTTAAAATCATCAAGAAATGTGAAAGATATGAGCATTTTATCAAAGGTGGGTAAAACCCTGATTTAGGGTATGCAGAGAATAATAAAAATCATGTTTCTTTTGATTCCACTGTGTAAACCTTTTGGAATTTTGTGAGAAGAATGTTTGATAAGTATTTTAAAAGTCCCAAAAGTTGTAGAGTGTGAGAATAAAGTCTTGGGTCGAATTCTCGATGCCCTAGGTCTGGAAAAAGTGAAAAAGACTGGAAAAACCAATATACTATGTTGTTTAAAGAGTTTTTTTTATGGGTTTTGAGTCCTTCTTAAGTGAGGTTTTTTTAAAGGTGTGTAGGTGTATTTGAATCCAATTCTTGATCTGTTTTGGTGGTTTGATAAGTTTTTAGAGACCATTTATTGACTGTCCTGTTTGGATAGAGTTGTCACAATCATATTTTGGTGTCTGAAAATAAAGGTTCAGTATGAGTGTTTGATAAAATCTAATGCATAGAATGAGGGGAATGGTTTCTTATGGTTATGTAGACTTATTTAAACATGTTTGAAGAATTAATAAGTGGAAGTGGCTTGGGAGTCTGAAGTTGGTAGTTTATGTGATCTATGTAATCTAAATGGGCATATATGTTGATTTTGAACAATCTACATAGAAGGGTTTTGAGTTTGAAATGTCTAAGTTGGGATTTGGTTTTGAGACGGTCCTTTAATGTTGTTAAGAGTATTTTTAGGAATCTATAAATGGTTTTGGGCCTTGTTTGCAGTTTGAGTGCTTTGGAATCAAGAACTTGTGAAGGCAATGTGAAGTCCTAATTGAAAGGACAGTCAAAGATTGTTTGAGATTTTGTCAAGTTGAGTTGTGAGTCCTCTGTCATTGCATCAAACTAACTCAATGATTGAGCCATATCAATTGGTTGGTATGTAGGTAAAGAAGTTGAGAATGTAAGTGTCACTCCATTAGTGCTAGGGATGAAAGACATAACTTGATCATGACTTGCAAAAACTTACTTCATGTTGACATCCCCTTCAACTTCCTTATCCACCTAACACTTTCATTAATTGCTCTATCATCTAGCCTTTATTTTGGGTTATCAATGTTGCCTATTGGGACATCAACAAATTTGGGACATACTTTTGTTGTAGGGATTCACTTTGTAAATAAATTTTTACTTTGGGACATTCTTTTTTGTAGGGATTCACTTTGCAAATGAATTTTGTTTCTAAGGGTTATTAACCCATAATTTTGTTTGTATTATTTATTGCACTATCACCCCTTTTTTTACTTTTGTCTACTTGTGTGGTTGACACATCAAGATAAATCATATTTCCAACTTGGTCTTTGGAACCTACTTTCCTATTTATTAGTTGGTAATCACTTTTAACTTGCATGAAAACAACCTCGGTGAGAGCCTTGATGTCTTCACTAGGTTTTTCTCTCTTGTACCATTGCCTCATTTATTCCTTGAGCTTATTGAAATGTTTTTTTGGGATCTCATAGGGAACATGATAGCTGTCATGATCATACTAAAACAATTCCTTACATTCATATACATCTAATTGATCAACATTGACATCCTCATAAAACTTGGGTGTACCCTCATTTTCTTGGAATTATTTCTCTTTTTCAAGTGTTGTAACAACAATACATTTTAACCGATCATCAGGAAAATAACACACATCACACCATAATGAATCTTGATGGAGATTCACATGATCCTTCCTCAAGGGATCAAGGGTGTTTCTTTCTTGGTATTGTTAATAAATATTTAACTAGCTCCCTTTGGGTGTATTTTCATCTATGCATACTCTGCATCACAAGTAATCAACTCGGCCTTTTATCTAAGTTCTCTCCCACTCCATGTGTCTACTCCTCGCAACCGTGAGCTTTTGCATTCCTTTCGCATCCCGGGAAACCCCGCTATGCTTCCATGTGTCGTGGTTGCAAGATACTTTTGATCATTATTTCTTGCTGCCTCATCAGGCTCCGCTTGAGTGCCACGAAGCCCTCATTCCCAAAAGGGTTTGGCAGGCCCCACAATTGTTATCTACGGCGTACTCTTGCTACGTGTCTACTATTCACAAATCTTTCAGTGTAGAGATGAAGTAACAACCGCGGGCAGCGAAATGCTACCACGCGTCTCTTTTGTGCCCGGTTGGTGGTCGTTCCCTCCACTATTGGTTAAGTGCTCCACCCATTTGACACATGTAGCCTTAGCGCAAGTCTTCAGTGGCGAGAGAGAGAGGTTCATACAGGCAGCGAAAGGCTACCACGTGCCTAGTCAACGGATCTCATATTCGGGCGATAGACCAAATGAACCGAATGCTGCTATTGGCCACTACGTGTCATAATCATTTGCACGGGATGGTGACACTTGTATGATTAAGCCTTATCGGGACCACCGCCATCATTTGCAGAGGATGCACCTGTGCTTGGGATGACCAGATGCTTGGTTTCAAATCATTTATGTTGCAACAGCTTGGGGAATATTCTAATTTTTGCATCATTGCTGGGGGATTGCAAAATCTTTTTTGTTACTACTCTCCAAAGCGGTGGGGTTTTTCTCGCTATATCTGCTTTTCTCTGTTGTGAGAAGAGGGTCCAGAATTTGGACGAAACACTGGTTTTGGAAAAAGACACTAGGCCTTTATTGTTGTTTTATTTTATTGCAAAGACTCTCAGATTGTGCCAATTGTTCGACCTTTCTATTTTTTCATGCTATTTGATCAAACTGTAAACTATGCTTTTATTGTCTGGAAATTTCATTTGAGAACTTCTATATATGTTGAATGCAAGTTTGTTGACCTAGACCATGTCTAGAGACTCTTCCTGGCAGTAGGAATGTATGCAATATTATTTTATGTCAATGAATGGATTGTTTATGTTGTAATCTTTAGTTTCTAATTTTTTGGAACACCACAAACACCAATCAGGACCTTAGATCTGTGATTTATCATGCCTATCATTAAGTCTTGGTGCATCGCCTTAGGTTAGACTTTATTTTATTATATTTGTTTCTTTTTCCCTTTCCAAACCCCCATTATAGAAGAAGCCGACTTCTCTGAAAACCCGGAGGTCACTCAGTTTAGCGCAAAAGGTCCCCCATAAACTGAGTTTCCCATAAGACACTGTTACCTCATTAAATTTTGGCATCAACATTTTGTTCTTTTTCTGGCACGCTCGGTGGGACCGAGCTTAAATGAATTTGTGTTTTAGAGGGGTATATGAGCCATTAGCCTGTAACTAGATCCCAAACCGCAGGCAACCCTAGTTTGCTAGTACCTCCATTAGGAACAGTGCAAGTCGCAAATCAGTTGGTAACCATTCCACTCCCACCACCCATTCCTCTTACCATGTTGCTGACCGCCAACATAAATTACGTGGCATGGGATTCCGGAAATCCCCTAGCAACCCCAGTAGCACCCGCTGTCTCGGGTGCTATCCCGGTTTCAACTATGAAAGTTATACCCAAGTTTATCGAAGATGGCTCAAGAACACCCACGTAACATTTGCAAGATATGGAAGATGTGTGTCTGGTACATGGGATTACAGCATAGAATGCAGCTCTGAGGCTTTTCGCTGTATCTTTTAAAGGCAAGGCGCTGAATTCATACCGAACACTGTCACCTAACACTATTCGCACCTAGGACGAGCTTGAAGATCTATTCTATGAGAGGTTCTCAAATGACGGAGATTGTTCTTCACTGTATTATCAACTATCTGTCATAAAATGAGCCCCCAAGGAGGCTCTGACAGACTTTAATGCTCAATTTCACACAAATTGGCAGAGGATCCCTATTACTATACGCCCGACTCCTGAGTTGGCATTCATATTTTATCTAAAGTCCATCAATTCTGACATTTCTATGATGATCAAGTCTTTGGTAGGAGCTACTCTGTCAGATGCTTACGGTGTCACTGTCAAAGCCAAGAATCATTTGATAGATTGCAGAGAGTTGCCTCCTCGACCTATTATACCGATATTTCCTAAAATATCGATTCCCGCACAAGAAGTCATGTTAACTAGCGTGCCCACAACTCCCCAGTCAATGTACACATATGCGGCAACCCCACAAAATGTAGCCTCTACATCGAGTTCGTCCAAAGATGAAATGAGCGACCTTAAAGAGATGTTGCGGACCATGACAAATGATATAACCACTCTTAAGCAGAACCAATCAATGCCTTCGAAGCCTGCATATCAAAACTATCAAGGCAGGCGGTCCTCATATCAGCAGAATCAGTACTAGGGCGCACCTTGCACTAATCTGCCAGCTCCGACCGCCAACCAAATGGTGTTGGTGCCTACTTCACTGACGAGCACTTCACCAAGCTCGAGTAGGGAATTAATCATAGGGAAGAACAACCTCATTGATGACATCAATCCATGGTGCTTCCCTTGCAGCGATGCGCATATGCCCTAAAACTGTCTGCATGGCAACTTGCAACAAAAGGTGGTGGAGCAATGCAACCAAGGTGCGATGACAGAACATGGGGGTTATATATATGCCTCACCATAAATGGAGAGTGGGGTTCTTACCGTGCAAATGCAAGGAATGTCTCTAGAACAAGAATCTGATATCGCTGCTGATCACACATTTTTTCCTGGATGGAGGAAAAAAAACGGTGTTTTCTAATGACATGTTCATATCCAGAACACCACAAGTGCAATCTAATTATAACAAGCGCTCAAAGAGGAGATTTACCGGCGAGTCGGTTGTTCTGCATCCGGCCAGCCCGCAACTCAAAGGTGCTTTCGATTAGATTCCTAGCACTTCTACTGTCTCGCCACCACCTCAACCACAGAAGGAAATTATTACAGCAAGAGCCAAGGAGCATAAACCTCTAAGTTTGTCACCTTTTAATGTGGTAGAACAATTAAAGAAGTCATCTGCTAATGTGTCTCTATGGGACATTCTAGCTATCCTAGAGAAAAATATGCTATTATAGAAGGCGCTTCAAGAAGAGGTCAACACAATACCAATGGAGTTGTTTTCCACTGTAGAGGTTGTTAATCAAATACACCGGCTAAAGTCTTTACAAACAATACAAAGGAATCCCCTGTTGAGGTTAGAGATAAGTTAAAACCTCAAACCTTCTTCTTGACTCTTATTATAGGAAAGAAGTTATTGCATAATGCTATGATTGATTCTGGTGCTAGCACTACGGTTATGCCTAAATAGATAGCCGAAGTTTTAGGACTTAGCTATGAACCTAGGAAAAGGGGGGTAATGCAGCTTGATGGGAACAAAGTTGAAACCGTAGGTGTCATCAAAGCACTTCCTTTAACTTTTTTTGCTTGCCTTAGTATCACGATGCCACAAGACACTGTGATCATAGATGTTCCTCCTATGTTTGGTCTCTGTCTATCCTGAGAATTTACTTCAAAGGTGGGTGGATACCTATCCTTGGATTGGTCACATCTCATTCTCAGAACCAGGCACGACGCAAAAATGAAGATAGAATCAGAGGCTTTGCATTTTGAACATGTAGCGGATGAAGCCCTGATCAATTTTGAAGTCGCGCATACCTTTATCACCAAACAAGAAATGTATTGCATTGAATTACTGGAGGAAGAAAAGGTGAGTGGAGAACAGAATGACAAAGAAGATGCTTTGTTGAGTGAACACATGGAAAATGATCCTTTCAGAAATTATCATGCTACAGGATTGGACACCTATGTAATTTATGATGAAGACCAAGTGCTCCCAAAGGTTTCCAAAGAGTTCGAAGGTAGCCAAGAAAATGAGCTATGGACGCTGTACTTTGACAGAGCAAGAAGAAAAGTGGGTGCTGGAGCGGGGATATATCTAATATCCCCACAAAATGAAAAATTGTTAAGGTCTTTCCATTTTCATTTCGCTTGCCCAAACAATGAGGCTGAATATGAAGGACTAGTTCAAGGTTTAAGCCTTGCGGAATGAATGGGCATAAAGTAATTAATGGTGTTTGGAGATTCTGAACTAGTAGTCAACCAAGTCCAAGGAATTTCCGCGGCAAGAAATGTTCACATGAGATTCTATCAGCACCGAGTCTGGGACCTAGTTGAGGGTTTTGAAGCCTTCAACATCTAGACTATTCCTCGAGGACAAAATAGTGATGCAAATTGCATGGTCGTGATTGGTGCTCAGTTTGATCCTGCCTCTGACCTTATACATAATGAACATTCAGTACGAGTACTAGTCTGACCGACGATTCCTGAAAAATGATCAGAGTTGGCAAGTTTTTGAAAGTGATGAACACATTGCCTCGTTCATCCAACAGTCAGGGGAATTCACTGATTAGCTTCAACCAAAGATTGCCGAAGCTTATGAAGGACAAATTATGCAGCTCAAATCTAACAAGGTTTCGAAAGGATTGGTTACTCTCAATTTTTTTTTATTGTGATGATGCAAGAAATGATAGGCAGAAGTTTGTAGCAGACAAAAGTGATTACATGGACCTTCGGGTCTCAGATGACCGGAATCTTCGAGTCGGGAAAGACGTCCCACACCATGATAAAGAAAGACTCATCAGTTTCTGTGAAAAATATGGAGTAGTGGCCTGGTCCTATGATGATCTGGAAGGATATGATCTTGATATCATTCAACACACGATTGAGCTGAAAGAAGGTGCAAAACCAGTCTGACAAAAGCAAAGGCCAGTAAACCCTAAAATTGAAGTGCTAATGGCGCAAGAGTTAACTAAGCTAATTGAGTCGCGCATTGTCTTCTCAATCAAGCATAGTACTTGGGTACCCAATCTGGTCCTGGTCCGAAAGAAGAATGGAGATATCTGTTTGTGTGTGGACTTCTAAGACCTAAACAGAGCATCCCTGAAGGACCACTATTTGCTACCTTCTATAGAGTCAATATTACAAACAGTTGCAAGATCAAAAATGTTTTCTTTGCTGGACGGTTTCTCTGGTTACAATTAGATCTAAGTTAAAGAAGAGGATCAACACAAGACCACGTTCACCACAAAGTGGGGAAAATTTGCATACGCTAAAATTCCTTTTGGTTTATTTAATGCAGGGGCAACATTCTAGCGGGTGATGGACATCACATTCAGTGAACTAATCAATAAGTTTATTCTAATTTATTTGGATGATTTTACTGTGTTTTCTAAATCTAAGGATGATCATTTTGATCACTTAGAAATAGTTTTTCAAAAGTGCTAGGAGTTTGGGGTTTCCCTAAATCCAAAAAAATGCATATTCGAAGTACCGCAAGGCAAGCTGTTAGGACATGTGGTATCTAAGGAAGGAATTTCAATCAACCTCGAACGGGTGAAAGCTATCAAGGAACTTCCCCTTCCGGTGAATAAGAAAGGTGTTCATTCCTTCCCGGGCAAAGTAAATTTTGTTAGCAAGTTTATTTTTGACTTTGCGGGAATAATTAAGCCAATCACCCTGATGCTTAAGAAGGATCGAGCATTCAAGTGGATGACCGAAGCTCGAGAAGCCTTTGAAAAAGTCAAGGAAGCTATTTCCATAGCTCTGGTACTTGTTAATCCAGATCTATCTAAGGATTTTATAATGTATGCATTCAGTAGCAAGTCCAATATCGCTACTGTCCTAACCCAAAAAGATGATGAAGGAAAGGGAGAACATCCAGTGGTGTTCTAATCCCAGACCCTGAAGGAATATGAGATGAATTATAATTTCGTCGAAAGAAAGGCATTTGCAATAGTGAAGGGACTTAAAAAGTTCCGCATCTAATTTCCTACAACAAGGTGTTTGTTTATGTTGCACATTCTAGTGTGCGTGAATATATCATGGAGGGGGAAATCACAGAAAAAAGAGCTAATTGGATCACCAAGATCCTTGAATATGACATTGAGGTCAAACCTACTAAAACTATTAGAGGAAGAGGACTATGTGAATACATGGCACAGGACGAGGAGATACCCGCCGCAAGGGAGCAACCAGAGCTTGTCTTGATAAATGAGCCAGAATTAGAGGGTTGTTGGCTGACAAATAGAATGAGGTTTATGTGAACAGGAAAGTATCCGCCAGGTCTCTCATCCCAAAAGAGGAGATACTATCGACTGCAAAATTGCGGATATACGCTAGTGGAGGGGGTCCTTTTCAAAAGAAATTTCAATGGTCTTCTCCTGCGATACATTACTTCAGAGCAAGCAAAGAGGATCCTTGACGCATTCCACAACAGCACTGCGGGCGGACACTTCTCTGCTAAGACCACCGCCATCAAAATCATGTGCGCAAGTTACTATTGGCCTACACTTTTCAATGAATCCCACTCTTTGGTAAAATCTTGCAAAAGATGCCAGTTCTTTACTGACAGAAGGAAGAATTCCACAATGCCTCTCAAACCTATAGTGGCGAACGAATCGCTTGCACAATGGGGCCTGGACTTCATCGAGATGATTAATCTAGCTTCTAGTGTTGGACACAAGTGGATTCTAACCACCACAGATTACTTCATAAGATGGACGGAGACCGTTTCGCTTAAAAGTGCAATAGAAACAGAGATTGTAGATTTCCTCAAAGAACTGGTGACAAGGTTCAGTCCTCTGAAGACTATCATTTCCGATAATGCTAGAGCTTTCCTAGGCACAAAGGTATATCACTTTGCATTAACGAATGGCATATTCCTCAAGACATCATCAAATTATTACCTACAGGGAAACGACCTAGTGGAGTCAACAAACAAGAGCCCAGTCCAGCTCCTTAAAAGAATTGGTTCGGAACACCAGAGGGAATGGCATAAAAACCTCTGAGCAGTGCTCTAGGAAAACCACATAACTTCGAAGCAAGTCCTTAAGACTTTTCCTTGTGAGTTGGTATACGGGAAAGAGGCACTGCTACCTATATCTATGGAGATTTTGACACTCCAACTGTTGAAATCTCTCGAGATAGAACAAAATGGCGCCATGGAGGTTCGGCTTGTCGAACAGTTAGAAGTACAAGAAAAAAGGAGAATTCCCTAATAGCCATGACAAACCGCCAACAAGTGGTCAAGCAATGGTTTGACAAGAAGGCTTCTGACCAAGGCTTAAAGTGCGGAGACTTAGTACTGAAGTATGATAAAAGGGCTGCTAAGCCAGGTCAGCATGGCAAATTTGATAGCTTATGGGAGGGTTCCTTTAAAATCATTCGGTGCAAGGAGCATAACGCTTTTGAGTTAGAAAATATGGAACAAGAACCCTTAGGAATCCTGGTCAATGGGATTCATCTTAAGCTGTTCCATTAAGTGTCGAGTTCTATTTTTGTACATATGTGAATAGTGTTTTTATTTTATTTCCCTTTCTTTGGCCGGTCTTTTTTGAAATTGGTTTGTGCTTCTGTGGAAATAACCCATTATTACAGAGGATAGGATAGTGGTATTGCTTACATTCTAAACACACCCATGTGCAAGGAAAATAAACACATATGCTATAAAAGAACCCATAAAATTGAAATGCAAAATGAAAGAAAGAGCCATGGATTTTTATAAAGATATGTATCTATTCATATATATTCTTTTGTTTTACATTGAAAAATGGCTAAGAAAGCCATAATCCAAAAAATTATATGACTATTCGAGCTTTTCCTTCATATATGCCAAAAATTATAGCCTTTTTCAAGCTTATATACAAAACTGTAAGGCAGGTGGTTTATGCAACAACAAGAAATAAAGAAAACTGAGAGGCATTTTTTTCAGGAGCAGGGAGGCTTTTCATCCAAGGGCACAAGAGGCAGCAATTGACGCGTCAATAGTAACATCTACCGCTTCTTCTATGGTGGCACCTTCCGCGTCTTCGTCAACAGGTTCTTTGGTAGCATCATTCGGCACAACCGCCATTGGTGGGGGAAACACTAGGTTCCTGAAGTCGGTATACCAATCAACGTCATAGAACGGTATCACATTGTAGCTATGGAACAAAAAGTGCAAGGCCTGGGTAGCCCTCTTCCGATGCTCATCAAGTGTCTAAGGTGGAATCCACTGAGAAATGGTAGCCATACAACTACCGCTTCTTCCTCAATATAGCGACGGAGGTCGTTGGCTGATGGCAGGCCTACCCTATATGCAGCATGAGCAACAACCTCACCTAGGCCATTCAGGTATTTTCTAGGAAACATTTCCTTGACCAACTTTAGGATGAGAGGCCTAGGGATGCCAATGTCTAACATCGACGCTACAATGTGTGAACAGATATCAGTATTCACACGGTACTTATCCTCATACTCTATGCAGTCCTTACCCAGAACCCATTTTATGGCTACCAAAACCAAGGAATGCTTATTCTTGGTAATTATTTTCAGCCGCCTAGTAGAAACCTCCCCCAGAAATGTTGTCTGCGACTTATAAGAGGTTAACCGAATAGGAGTATCCATGATTCTGACACTATGCTTACACCTTCTAACCAATACTAAAACTTACCTACCACCTAGCCTATGAGAAAACTTGCTTAAAACTGTGCTAACAACCTATCACTGCTCAAATGCTAAGTATGATTTCCTCACTACTTACCGGCCTATTTATAGAAAAGATGAGAAGACACATGCTAATCCATTTTGAGAAAAACGTGATGATAACTAGATGCCAACTTGAAAGGCGTGCCTGCATTTGCTCACATTTATGGACCGGTTGCATATGCGGAGGTACGGTTCAATGTGTGCTAGATTAATAGGAGCTAATTAATTAGCTTTACAAAGGTGGCGCTCATCGACAGTAAGTTGCACGGTTGTAGGCTATTGTGTCATCTCACAGGCATTTCCCAGAGCCCAAGGCAATATCTGTATCTTTTCAGGCCATGATTGTTTGCTTTGGCGTAATCATTCCGGCCAGGATATTAATTACCAGCACATACTAACGCAAGGTTAGAAAGCAAATTACCGGCTCAAGTTTCAAGGGAATCACAACATATCACACGGTTGCCAAACGCAATAATGAACTCTTGCTGCCTCAAAATGGCAAGTAGTTCATTTTGCACAAATCGAGAAATTAACGGTACATGCCAAATTAAAAGAAAAAAACATGCTTTCCTCTACCACCTTGAAAAAAGATAGCCAAATATTGCATGAAAAGGTTTAACGATTCAAAGTATTTTTAAAAACGCCAAAGCTCAAGGTGTAGAGAATTTTTTAGCGTATCTAGAGCCAGATAAGAATAATAGAGTCTAGAACTCACATAAGTCTTCATCTAAAGAAAAATGTTAGAGAGTTCATCTCAGCAAATGCAAGAGGAAATTGGCCAAGAGTTGTTTACAGCCATACAGTCGTCAGAGGATGTGTATGTCTATGAGGATTTGGCGTATGCTATGCTTGGTATACCAAGCAAGCCGAAGAGGGTGTATACAATAGAGTTGAGCAGGCCCAAAGATTGCAGGAACAAGAAAAGGGTTGAGGAGAAATGGGATAATATCTATGATCCATAGCTCACAAAAAACCCTAAATCCTTAAGGGAAGCAGCCTGTGCAAGTTTGATGACACCAAAGGTAGACACGTCTACAAAAATGAAGATTTGGTACAGTGGTCTTCCACAATACATGGTCCTGCTAGTGCACTGCTGCCCAGAGATAGTTGACACTGCCATCCAGTGTTATAACCCTAGCACCCGCTACATCGAAGGCCAGAACTTAAGAGTTCACATCACCCCATAGGCCATTTGGCATATGCTATGTGTCCTAGACCCAAGTAAAAGAAGAGAGAACATTGAGTCCTTTTACCCTGGCAAAGGAGAAAAAACATGGAGGGCGATGAAAAAGAACTCAGATTTCTTGTTGGAGGAGATTGGTAAGAAGTCCCAGGTGCTAAACTGCCAAGTATTCCGTTGCCACGCAGTGCATTATGCGAGGATATGCAAGATGCCATGTACATGCTAGCTTTTGTATGCAGTCGAGACTCTGATGAGATAGTGGAAACTTTTCAACTGGGACCGGCCTTCCAATTCCGCAAACAACACGATACCTTCTGGTATGATTTCGCTGAGTTCATAGTAGATGAAATGATACGGAAAATAAAGAATTACTCGGCGAAGGGAAAGTTTAGATTTCTTTCTTTCCTGGTTCACATGTTCCTACATCAAAATCCTGATTCTTTGCCCAATTTTTTGAATTATCAATTTTTGATGAACGGGGTAAGAGAAAGTCAGTATCCACATGGATGCCTTTTCTTTCCATATCATATTATTATTATGCATTTTCAGATTATTTCATAACTCCGGTCTTGCATGATTTACAAGGAGAAGGTGACATAATTCGACTCGACAAGGATCAAACCAGATATATGCAGAGTTACACTCCCGCCTATGACTGTTTCTTAGGAACATATTTCATGATTCTCCGGATGCAAGGCTTCACTGGTCAACCTTTCCTTCTCCCAGCCTACGTCACAGATAGGGTACTCGCACTTGAAATGTATAGGCAGGTGTGTATCATTGATTTTACCTTCTGCAGCAACAAAAGTGTTAAGAGAAAATGATTCTTCACTTGTCCGAAGAATTTCAAATCGGTAACTCTATTAAAGAAACAATCAAACCAGTTATTGTAGGATAGATTGGCTCATTTAGGGTTGGTTATGGTAAATGATAAGTGGGATTACAACCCTTTCAATGACTTGTCGGAGCTGCACATGAAAATTACACATGTTCCCTGACCTTACTAGGAGAAGCAACGTAACCCGTAGGCAAACAAGGATGAAAATTTTGTTGAACTGGCGCATATTCCTATGCAAGATACTAGAGGGCCATGGCACAAGTTCTACTTTTCCATGACGGTGGCCAAAGATAATGTCCACATGGAACGCGCCATGTACAATAAGTTGTGGAAGGATGAGGAGTGGACTATTGAAAAAATAGAAGCCTTCTGGAGGTATCGCCAAGAGACAAGGCAATTGGATGCCCCTTATGATAGTCTGAAGGATGAAAATGAATTTGAAAAATGGTGGAATGAGGACCACCCCAGCCCAAACTCTAGCATTAATAAGAGCGGGGACCCGAAGGATGAGTCCGAAGAGTAGGAAGAGGAAGTGACAACATCTGCCTCCTCTATGCCGAAGGAGAAAAGCCCCAGATAGCCCACCTATGTGGCCACGAATGTGCATTTTAATATATCAAGGGCCTCGCATACACTCACTTGGGCCACTAAGCCAGCTAGGGTATCACAATAGCAAACAACAATAACTGCCAAAGCTCGGGAGACTCCGCCCACAAAGTGACAGAGCACAAAGAGCATTATAGGAGAAGGTTCGCAAGAACGTGCCAAAATACAAGTGCTTGCAGCTAGCCAGGAGCCTAAGGCTGAGGAAGAATCACTGACAATTCTAGAGATGCCATCGACCAGTCAATAGGTAAAATTCACTCCTTCTTCCCTTGGTTCTCATTCCTTGGTATATGCCTCTGCCTTAGCAACGATCCCTACCACAAGTATTGGTCCTCTGTTTCCCACTTCTAATCCAACATATTTAGGAAGTTTCACCTAGTTCTCATAGACCACTCCACCCAGCCTTACTCCTCCGTGAACTTTTACACCCGCTGCTGTCGCTCAGACTCTCCTTGCCTCACTTTCTGAAAACGTGCCCCCTGTGGGTACACCTTTTGCTATTACTACAGATCCTCTTCCATCGCAATAGGCTGACACCACAATGACAACTCTTCCACCATCCCAACCTATGAGTCCTATGGCCGATTCACCAATTTAGTCATTACAAGTGACTAACCCTTTTGTTGGGCCTTAAACTAAGCTTTGGAACGTGCCCCACTTCTCCTCGCAAACCATCACTCTCAAGAAGAAACAAATGCCCGCGCCTATGAGGGTTACCTATCCCTATGCCCTACCTTCTGGTGCTCCTTTTGCAAGTGGACTAGTTTCGTCGCCAACCGAATTTATGGCACAGATTGATTGCGGAAAGGAGGCACGCGCAAGTAGAATGCGAAAGCGCAAGGCAAAAGATGATAGTGCTTCTGCTGAGCCAAAAATACAGACTCTTTATGATGAGATCTGATAGGAATTGAAGTTTGCAACCATGTACCTGAGAGTAACCAAGCCTCAGGGGGAAATGCACCCAACAGATTATGAGATATATGCGGTAGGGCTCAACATGAAGGTGGCCTGACCGCAGGATAAGGTTGAGATCATGGAGGAAAAACAATGGGTGGTCACCTTTGACTTCCTTAAAACTGGCCGCCAGCTAAAGAAGAAGGATTAGTAGCTTAAAGTGGTAAGGGAGGGTTAGTTTTTTGGAGAAAAAAGAGAAATCCCTAGAGACAGATGTTGCACGTATGACAAAGGGGACGCTAGCAACAGAGGATGAGAGGAACATACTTCAGGGTGAACTTACGAAGATTCAGACCTTTGACCCTGCCATGGTAAAAGATCTGCAGGCTAAGAATCTAGAGATAGAACAAAATCTGTGGCTAAGGAATGAAGCTTTGGAGCACCAATAGGCTCAATATGAGCAGAAAATACAAGAAAAAGAGGCTTAATTTAAGGGTCTAAAAGCTTAAATAGAAGAAGAGCTTCAACAAAAAAAGTATTCTCTAGACATGCACTTAGTAAATCACTCCCAAGCCGAGGAGAATTGGAATAAAGAAATGAGCAGCTCTACGGAACAGTTAGCATCCGAGAAAAAGAAAAGGGCAGAATTGGCTGAGGCCATTAATTCAAAAGATGTAGAGATTTCTTCTCTTAAAATCTCTCTGCTATCTTCCCCTACATAGCAAGACATCATTCTGTTGGTTAGGCAGTTGTACATCTCTCACTAGGAAAAGATTAAAACCTTTTGCTTGGCACTGCAGCCTACCCTCCGATTCATTGCCAAGGCATCAAAGCTAAGCTAGGAGGCTCATGATACGATTGAGCAGTTCCCACGATTCATCTTGGAGAAGGTTCCGGAAGCAAAATACCTGCTCACCGAGCTATACTCGGTCTCTGATGAAAACCTCGCCAGAGTGGATATTGAAGATCGGGATGTTGCTGCTCAAACGAAAAATAAGTTCATCCATTGCCATTCTGCCTTCCAACGCACTAAAGCAGCCATGACTACTCTGAGCAAGAAACTAGATAGCATACAAGGGAGTTTCTCTGAGTTAAACAAGATGGGTTGCCATCCTCGTTCCTTGAAAATGGCTCTATTGCCACGACCGAACAAATTGCAGAAAAGATAGAAGAGAAGGAAAATGATCCGGAGGCTTTCAGGGATTTTAGTCATCCTCCCACGACAACCAAAATTGAGGGAGTGAATCATCCACTTGCACAACTACTGTTTCATTATGAAGCAGGCGCCAGTTTACCTAATGCACTGCCTCACAAAGAAACTATTGATCTAAGTGGAGCACAGGAGAATTTGTGCAACATGGTGAAGCCATCTGAGGATGAATGGTCACCTCTATAGGTGGCTCTTTCCAATCTATGACTCCATTATCTAATGAAATGGCACTTTGTCTTGTAAACTAGAGAAATTTTGGGTTCTCCGTTCCTTAGTCGAAACGCCCCTGATAGTTGCCAAAAGTTGTTAATAAATATTTAACTAGCTCCCTTCAGGTGTATTTTCCTCTATGCATTGGCCTGTGCATCACAAGTAATCAACTTAGCCTTTTGTCTAAGTTCTGATCTCCCGCTCCACGTGTCTACTCCTCGCAACCCTAAGCTTCTACATTCCTTTCGCATCCCGGGAAACTCCGCTATGCTTCCATGTGTCGTGGCTGCAGGATACTTTTGATCATTCTTTCTTGCTGCCTCATTGGGCTCCGCTCAAGTGCCACAAAGCCCTCATTCCCAAAAGGGTTTGGCGGGCCCCACAATTGTTATCTATAGTGTACTCTTGCTATGTGTATGCTATTCACAAATCTTTCAGCATAGAGATGAAGTAACAACCATGGGCAGCAAAATGTTGCCACGCGTCTCTTTTGCGCTTGACTGGTGGTCATTCTCTCTACTATTGGTCAAGTGCTTCGAGAATTCGACACGTGTATCCTTAGCGCAAGTCTTCAGCGGTGAGAGAGAGAGGTTCATACGGGCAACGAAAGGCTGCCACGTGCCTAGTCAGCGGATCTCATATTCGGGCGATAGACCAAACGAACTGAATGCTGCTATTGGACACTACGTGTCATAATCATTTGCACGGGATGGTGACACTTGTCTGATTAAGCCTTGCTGAGACCACTGCCATCATTTTTAGCGGATGCACCTGTGCCTGGAATGACCAGATGCTTGGTTTCAAATCGTTTATGTTGCAACGACTTGGGGAATATTCTAATTTTTGCATCATTGTCGGGGGATTGCAATATATTTTCTGTTACTACTCTCCAAAGTGGTGGGGTTTTTCCTACTATATATGCTTTTCTTTGTTGTGAGAAGAGGGTCCAAAATTTGGAGGAAACACTGGTTTTGAAAAAAGACACTAGGCCTTTATTGCTGTTTTATTTTATTGCAAAGACTCTCAGACTATGCCAATTGTTCAGCCTTTCTATTTTTTCATGCTATTTGATCAAACTATAAACTATGCTTTTATTGTCTGGACATTTCATTTGAGAATTTATATATATGTTGAATGCAAGTTTGCTGACCTAGACCATGTCTAAAGACTCTTCCTAGCAGTAGGAATGTATACAATATTATTTTATGTCAATGAATGGATTGTCTATGCTATAATCTTCAGTTTCAAATTTTTCTTGAACACCACAAACACCAATAAGGCCCTTAGATCTGTGATTTATCGTGCCTATCATTAAGTCTTGGCGCATTGCCTTAGGTTAGACTTTATTTTATTATATTTGTTTCCTTTTCCCTTTCCAAACCCCCATTATAGAAGAAGCCGACTTCTCTAAAAACCCAGAGGTCACTCATTTTAGCGCAAAAGGTCCCCCATAAACTGAGTATCCCATAACACACTGTTACCTCGTCAAATTTTGGCATCAATAGGTATCCTTGGTTAACATCTCTTGAGATAATTTGCTTATTATTTGATCCTAGTTTTTTAGACCAATCATAATTATAGGGTCTATTATGCAATCTTTTCCCCTCATTGAAGTGTGTAGTAGTAGCTTTGGAAGGAAAACCTTTCTCATTATTTACAACCTTGTACGAGAGATCCTTCATGATTCCCATTAACTTTTCCAATTTATCCTCAATAGTGAAGGGATTACTAGAAGTTGTTACACCTAGCTGTTGAAGTTTCACATAAGCTCTTTTACTGTCTTGACCAAATTCCCTCAAGTTTCTCTTTATGTTAATAGCCATGGAGTAAAATCATCTCAGTGTTTGAGGATTCTTGTTCCTCAAGAAATATCCCAATTTTGAATCATAAGATCTATAGTAAAGAACAAGAAACATAGGTTAATTTCCCCTTAAATAGGGAGGCACTTGTCTCATCATCATAATAAACCTATTGTTGAAATCAATAACCCATTTCTTGATGGTAGTGAGCTCATGGATTACAAACTTTGGATCCACTCTTTCACCATACTATAGTTTGAAAACTCTCATAAACTCATCCCATGAGTCTATGCTACTATCCAGTAGACTTCTATACCATTCTTTTATGCTCTCTTCTAGTGACTGGACAAATAATTTTATCATGACATCTTCATTCTTGATTCATACCCATTTGTGACATCAATGAAGTGTCTCAAGTGGTCCTCACCAGTGACAACATTATTACCTTAAGAATTTATCATATTTAACCTAATCTCATTTGGAATGAGATTTGGATAACCTAAAATGTTATAAAATTCCAACTCTCTATATATTTCTAATCCTAACGGTTACCTCAATGGGGAAAAAGTTTGAGCTTTTCTTGTAGGGTTAATCTCCATATTTTGTCTTATATTTTTCTAATAGGGGTTATGTTGATTTTTTGCACATTAGGTACTTTCTCATTTAGAAATACCTATACAACATTATAATTCAAACCTTGTTGTTGAGCAACATTATGTGGCTGAATAAAATTTTGATTTTGATTTATTTATAGGGCTCGCTGAGAAAGTTGAGCTTGTCCTAATACAATCTATGCTTGTATCTCATGTTACCTTTCTTTGAGTTGGTCAATAAGGTCTATATGTTGATCTAATTCCTTTTCCCTATGCTCATTTTTTGATTGACTAGCTAGATCCACATCCTAGAATATAGTTTCTACCTCATGTTTAGTTCCCTAAGATGAAATAGGAGAATTATTGTGTGGATTTCCTCTTGGATATCTAAGGTATGGAGGAAAAGGAAAATTCAAGTTTGTGCCTCTTGTATGAAAATCTTGGGCTACTTGTTCATTTTTTATGTTTTCATTTGTTTAATTTCTCTACATGCTAAAATCATGCCCAAGGGATCTCTGACTAGTTTTAATTTTATTATCACTTTATTCATTTGATGCATATGGGTCATAATCCCTCAATGTTTCTCTTTTACTTGGCGTTCCTACTTTTTCAATATTTTGATGATTTTGTGAAGGATACATACCCAAATTCTTAGCTCTCCATTATTCTTTTCATCTCCTCACATTAGGAGAAATTATATCAGGTATTTCTTGAATTTTAGATTATTGACCCCTTTCAATCTTTTTCTATCTTCTAAAATTAACTTATGGATTTTTCTTGACAAAGTCACCACTCCTTAAAAGGAGAAAATAATTTGGACCAACATTTTTTCTTATTATACCAACCAAGGACTAGTCCTCCTAGTTGCATTGTGGTTACTGATTAATATGGGTCTTGAAGTTGAATCTTGATTTAGACTTCTTAGGAAATGATGACAATTTGTTGGCATAAGTTGATGAGATTCCAAACTTACTTAGCAATAATGCAAAATTACAAATACTATAAATTACCAGGGGCCTCACGATGATCTTGTAATTTTAATATTCTTGGAAATAATGCCAATTTGTTGGTGATATAAGGTGTGGACCTTGAATTCCTAAGGTTGGATAGTCTCCCAAGTGTTAGGGGTATCAAACCTGAGAATAATATCATAAAACCTATATTTATGTTGGGTAACTAAAGAGAAATTATTGAGTTGGGTAAGACCTCCTTCACTTTTGGCTCTACAAAACCAAGAGGGGTTTCTCTAAGGTGATGGATTTAAAGATGGGAAAGATGAATATGAAGGGAAATAGATGAAAATTCATAAAGAAACAAACACAAAGATCTTATACCTTCATTTCTCCCTCCTCTTCATGGATTGAGCTCATAAGACACACCTATTTTTTTGTAGATTTTCTCCAATGATTGAGATGGATATGGTTTCTCAAGACCTTAGCATGATGATGGTAGGATAGTGATGGATTAGGGATATTTTGACAACATAAGGATGAGATGGATGTGTATTGAAAGAATGAGAGTTAAGGCCTCATTATATAGAATTTTGGTGAGAGGAATCAATGGCTAGGATTGATTGGTTAATTGAGGGTTGAGATTGAAATAAAGATAGGGTTTGGATCAAGGAATGAAAATTTATTAGCCTTGTGACAAGTGTCACAAGATGGAAAGGGGTAAAATGGGGAGGTGTGCTCACACATGTGTGAGCACACATTGGGAAGAGAGGCATTAAATTTGTGTAAGAGATAGAGTGGCTTGTGGAAGAGATAGGGTGGCTCATAGGGTAGCTTGTGTAAGAGGTTAGTAGGGGTAGGTGAGATGTAGGAATTTAAAATTAAGAAATAATGGTAATGGGGATGAGGGATGTAGGGTAGATCAACTAATCAAGGATTAACTGATTAATGAGGATAGGTTGAGTTAATAAACCAAGGGTTTATTAACTTGGGTGGAGTTAAAAGTTGGAGAATGACATAATAAGGATTAGGATGGGGATAAGGTTAATTAATCAAGGATTAATTGACTTAAGAAAGGTGAAGGGATTTAGAGGAATAAGGGTAAAGGTTAGCTTTAACTAAATAAATGTAGATAAAACATGATTAATTGATAAAGTTATGATTAAACACTTACCTTATTGCAAACTATACCCTTTGCATAAAGTATCCAATACTGGTGTCACAATATGCTTATATGTGTTGGTTTGAGTATGCAAGTCTATGCACCCTTATACAATATAAAACTCGTCCTATAAAGTGAGTAAGATATTGGTAACAACTCCTATTGTTTTTATACACTCATACATGAAAACATGGCACACTAACACCATGAATGAAAGATAATGATTATCAATGTTTTTTTTAATTATTAGGTGGTGAGAAATGGATTTTAGTAAACTAGTGTTGATTCTAGTTAGGGATATAGAGTCATGTGTTAATTCAATTTTTTAATGATTGAATCCTTATTATAAAATCTTAATGAAGATTTTGTAGAAGATCATGCATATTAGAATACACAAGAAAACTAGGTTCTACACATGCATTCAGAGAAACAACAAGTAGTTACAGAATATTTAATGAGTCTACTTATTAATCTACTAATAGACCTAAACATTTGCTTTAGTATCATGAACACAAACTCAAAAAATTCTTTAGAGTTTTTGTGGCCTTTGAAAGAAAATATGTATCCACCCAAGATAATTTCCACATAACCCAAATAAATAAATCTATGCAAACAAGTATTCATAATCCATATGCAAAAGAATATACAACATACCATCAAATACGACACAAGATATACCCTAGGAAAATCCTCAAGAGGGAAAAACCTAGCCTCCAAAATCATCTGTCACTCATGTATTATTTAGCAATAAACATTACAATACATCTTCAAAGTCCTCCATTAACACCTTTGAAATATCAAGCCCTCAACAAGCACTCCATGTGAACAAGCATGTAACCACACATCCCATGTCATGCTTCAACCCTCACAAATGCTAACAAGAGCTAACCTCAACCCCTTAGCCAAAATAGCCAACTATCCAACCTTAAACAACTAACCATATGGCTGCTTTTATAGAAACAAGCTCCCACAAAACCACCAAGTGGTATTACATAAAACCATGTGATTGATACCATGAGCTTACAAAACCATTAACCCCACATTTAATATTGGGTACTTTATTTAAATTACTTTTCCCTAATATTAAATAAATATAATTTTGCAACTTATGTCCCAATGTTACATACAACACATAAAGTGGCCCCAAGAATGCTAGACCTATGTGATGCATGTACACCTAGATTTTGTAGGTGCATAACATAATAAACAAATAAATCTTACATTATAACATTATGCAAGGTGTACAACACCTAATTCCTAACAGCCTTCTAGTTGATAAATTTACTATGCATATATCAAGAAATGGACAAAATACTAGTGAAGACACTCAATCAATGTTGATTCCACAATTTGAAACTCTTTCTTCAAGGATTACAATGCTTCATTACTAATTTGGGATCAACCCAATTAGTTAAATATAAAATTAATCTTTATTCATTGGAACAAAACACTAGCTTCTAGAAGTGTTTCTTCTCTCTACTTTTCTTTGATTGATTTTCCCATCCCTTGGAAAATGAAAATGAAACTCTATATACTCACTTAAAGTCACTTGAAAAGGAAATGTGTATACTTCCTAAAAATTTGTGATTTCTTGCAATTATAGGTGGTGGCTATGCCTTCTTATTAGAGTTCTCAATCATTTTTGTACTTTAGAACATGTCCAATCATGTCCCTATTATACTTGTGGAGTATAGAAGTCCATACTCACCTATAGATTTTTCTTCTATTCTTAATGACACTAAAAAAAGGTGGGGTGGGTTGGTGGATGAACAATTGTAGTGAGGTGGGTAATTTAATTCTCTCAGTGTTACTACACTTGGAACTCAAGTTAGTTGAAATAATTTTGTAATGATATTGAAACATTTCTTTGTCCTACTACGATCTTCCTCTCTACATCTTGGCAATCCCTTTTTGTGTTGGAAAAACCATGGGTTATCATAATCCCTTCAACTTAAGAAAGTGGTTTTGAAACCATCCCAAAACTTTGACAAGTATAAAACTTTCCCTTTCCCTCATTTCCTATGTAATCGACAACACCTGGTGGCAAAAGAACCACCATCAACAACTTCTAATGGTTATAAAACTATTCTCAAATCTTCTCCAAGCTTAGGAACACACCCTCTTCAAAGTCTTTAATAGTTTCAAAAAGGTGTGTGAGGCTCTAACAAAGTGGAGCCAACACAAGTTCGTGAACCACCTTACTTTGTCGATAAGCCTTTAAAAATGTTGAAGTCTTTGATTATTCGAAAAGGTTTCAAAAACCATGTCAGGATCCAACAAGATTGTGAGGACCTTTTCGAGGGCCAACAAAGGTTTTAAACCTTGCAACTCTATCGACGAACACTTGAAACCTTCACCAAAATTTATCCTTCAAGTTTTTTTGAAAGCCTTGTTAAATCTCAACAAGGTTTAGAGAACCTTGTCACATTTTAACATAGTTTTTGAAAGCATGCAAAATTACCAATAAAATGACTTATCACTTTTATAAAATAGAGTTATGAAACCCACATCAAGGCTTGACATGGTTGTGACAACCTTGTCAAACCCCTATAGAGGTTTCAAAACCTCTAAAGAAAGTTGACGAACCTTATACTTAGACAATTATAGCAAAATGAATAGGTAGGTTCAAAAACCTTTGTCAAATTCCAAAATGTTGTGAGAACCTTGTCGAGTTCTGAATGAGGTTTTGAAACCTCAAGGAAATGCCAAAAAAATACAACCAATTATATATCTTTCAAACTTGGAATAAATGGTTGAAATACTAAGAAAAAAGAAACATAAGGGAAAACACTTAAGAACATATACCCACATAAAGTATCCTAGATTGGTTATCAGCAAATGGGAAAACAAAGGTAAAATGCAAACCTTATGAGGTATAATAGAGCAAAAATGAGATGCAAAAAAATGGGGCGCCAACAAGTGTAAGGTTGTATTTATTTTTATACATTTGAGATATTCTTTATATTTTCCTTGATTTTTACATGTCATGGTGATTGGAATCCATTGTAGGTGTAATTAGTGTATGTTCATATAATTTGAGAGCTTCTCATTAAATTTATAGTACTAATGTTTACGAATGTGGCAAATTGGGTTTGTAGCAATAGATCCAAATTTGATTTAACTTATTCATCAAAGGGGCAATATTTGACCAAAATGGAATTGGCATATTCATATTTTCAAAGTTTGAGAATATAGTTGATGGGGCTAGATAAGAGAATCATGTGTACAAGGATTACTAGTACAACATGTTAATTTTTCAGAGGAAAAAATGAAGTAATTTTTGGGTTATGTTCATCTTATAGTACAAGGAAATATGACACCTTTCTTAGATGAAAGATTCCTAAACCTTTCTTCATTTATTCTCTCATATTTTGGGATCAAAATTTTCTTAGTTATGAACTTGGGAAATTAAAAAAATTGGATCTTAAGTGGAAAAACTATTAAAGTTTTAGTTATTGTAACTCATGCCATTTGAGTGTTTCCAAATATTGTAAAGGGGGACTTTTTCATCATACCACTACAAAAGGGATGTTGAATTGCTATAGACCAAGAATGGAATGAAACATCTTTGAGAAACCTCCATTCAAAGCTTTAAACCTTGAAATGACTAGTAAAGTTGAGTTTGATGACTTCATTGGTTATTAATAGGTAAAGAATACATGAACACACCAAAAATTATAGAAGATATCCATTCACCCTATAAATTTATTGAAAGAGGCAAAATTTTCCCTACTAAAATGGTGAACTTGTCTCTTTACAGATATTGACAAGGATTTCAAATATTTGTCATTTGATGTTTAGTTTAGATGTTGGGTTTTCATCTTCTCATGTTTTGGAGTTGTGGTAAAGTGCTAGTTTCTTCTATTCATGCACGAGAGGGTTGCATCTCATGTTTAGTGGAAGAAAAGGCATTGTGGAGGACTATGCAAATGTGTACATGTAAGTTTGAATATACTTGGGAGTGTATTGTAGGTGTACCTGGAGCCTTTTAAGATTGTGTTTGAGATTTTTGATTCTATGTTGGCATGTTAACCATCTATAACAACTCTTTACATAGTGGAACAAAGAGTCATATCTCTCTAGGATAGAGTTTTTCCATAGGAATTAGGTTTCCTCTAGGGAAATATGAGTTTTTTCAAGTTTGTATTTATCTATCTTATTATTTTTTATAATTGTGAGCATGATGTTCTCTATTTAATTGATATGCACATTTCATATATATTTTTTGGTATCCATAGTTAATTGGTATTGGTGTATATTAATGCTTTGTAAGAGTTTTTTTATAGTGTATTTTTTTCCTAAAAGTACTATGTGGTATGACCACCTTATTTATGGACTCAAGGCCAATAAAAAATAATTTATGAAATAATAGGACAAAGCATTGAAGGACGTATAATAATCATGGCATGAATCAAACCATAATTTAGTGTTGTCAATCAATATATAACTGAATATATTGATTAATGTAGCATCACTATGTACCTAAACATACTATGAGGATATATATATTTAAAATATGTATGTACATATTCATTACCATTATGTGACTATCATAAACTATGTCACACACAAAATTTTGGCTTGCGATTACTTTTAACTTTTACGTTAAATATACATTTAACTAGGCAAGAATAAATGATTTTACTTCAATCGATGTATAGATAAAAGCATAATGTAATATGAATGTTTTCATTAAAGGATCAAATAATTGGGATGAATATTACTTTTGATAAATGATTATGATATCATTACTATTAATGGACTAACCATTGTGATGACCTTCTAAGTTGAATGCATGAACAATTTTTCCCTCCCAAATGGAGAGGGAGAGCATCACTAGAGACAAGTGTATAGACATTGTGAACGAATGGGTAATTACCATCTTGAGTCAAACACACACTCATGTATGTCTTACATCAAAATCCAGGTAAGTTGTTAAGTTCCTAGTGTTGTCGAAGAGTTAATCTTGTGTCGTGACTTGTGTGGTCTTGTCGTAAGGTTATATTGAAAACATACTCGACTTATGATCAGTCTCTAGCAATGGTTGAGAGGTGATATCATTAGTCAAGGTCATCATTCTTGTTAAGGTTTATTTTATTACAATTTAAATGTATTAAAAATATATATATTTGTAGACACGCAAAATATGCATATAGGTCAATCCAATGGTTTAATCAAATAATAACATTTCATCTCTCATAAATCATTCAACCTTTATCTTGCATCATCCATTTAATTAAATAAATCTGGACTTTATTTAATTGAAATCCAATTCATATTTCTCCTTTTCAGATTTAAATGAATCCAAATATTCAAGTCAAAGAGGTCAAACATCTTGATCATCATTAAGCTAATCTAATCTTGATTAGCCTAACCTAATCACCCATCACATCCTCTAGATAATCCAACATTTCCCATCAACATGGCATTTATGGGGAATATTCCCTCAAATTTGAATTCAAAAGCAAGTTGAAAGGTACATCCAACAAGGCATTTAATAGGTCTTACATGTCTCTTACATGTCCCTTGCACAAGGTCAAACTAAGCATTAACTCTCATTTTCAAATTTGAAATTTCCCCCTTTGGGCACATTTCCCAAATCTTGCACATCCTCAAGCCTATCACATCTTGACAAGTGGCCTCCTTTCATTGGTTCACATTTAGTCCCACATCCTCCATGTTTGGCACTCTTAGCATTTGAGAATATACAAATAGAGGCATCATTTCTTCAAGCAAATCCTCCACAAATCTCCACAATCTCATACAAGGTTACTCTCTTCAATGGAGAGCTAATCTTGCCCATCTTATCATCATCTTCATAGCATCTTAACATCAAGCTTAAGCAAGGATTGGGAAAGGGCTATTTTCTACAATAGCACCAATCCAATATGAGATAGATATGTTTCATGTTTCTTTATAGATGTTTTAGTTAACTTGTGATTGTATTGCATTTTAAAAAGCATGTTGCATTATCTCATAGGGATGTTGAATTAGCTTGGTTTTTAAAATGCTAACCATTTGCAGATTTTGACATCTACAAAATGGCGCTAGGAGGGCTGAAGAAAGAATGAAAATCTAATATGCTGCTTGTGTCTCCCGATTTTGCATGCAATAAATACAAATATACAATTTGTTCTTCTATTCAAGTATTGATTCATACATCTCTTTTGTTTCTATTCATATCGATAGGAATATAAGATCCTTGCTTATCTTAAAGGCATTTAAAATCTGAGAATGTTTAATGCATATTATCAGAAATTTAATGTCTTTTGTCTCTGTTCCTATGTCTCTGATTTGCTTGTTATAAACGAAATAACACATAAAGGCTTGCAACTTTTAGTGTTCTTGGAAGTAAAATGATAATCTTCTGTGTAATAAACAGCAAAACATGGCATTAACTTTTGGAATAGTCCATATCCTTTGTCTAAATCATTCTTGTAGCCAACTCTAGTTTTATTTCTAACACATGCACTAAGTTCATCATTATTTTGCAGCTGAGTAACTTGCTGGCACTTTAGGTTCCATCGTATTCTTATCTGTCACAAATTTAGCATCTGTGTTGTTAGCTCCTCTGGCTTTGTGATTTGGATTTTCTTTCTAATGGAATCTATGACCACTTTCTATCTTCTTCGTTAACCTTTTCAGATCTGAAATTTCAGCTTCTAAAGCCTTCTTAGTTGTATTTGATTTCAAATTTGCAGATGTATTGACTGTTGTCTTCTCATAGGCCATAGGCTCATCGATTTGATGTGATAGCGCCTACTAGTAAAATAAAATAAACTAACAGAGGGTAGCTGTGAATTCAATAAGGAGGATGGACTAGTGTGTTTAAGTCACAATTTTGATGTTGAAAAACTCACTTTGATTCTTGTGTACGCGTTGAATTTAATCAAGTTGCGTGTTGTCTCTGTGTGCGTTGATTTTTATGCATTATGTCAGATGAAGCACATTCATTTTTTTTTAAAATCCATCAGTCATTGAGTTAAGTAAAAGTCTAGAAATCTAGAAACACCTTGCTGCTTTATTTTCCCAGCCAATTTCTCTAGCGCTGCATAAACCTCTGGTGTTGTGAATGTGATCTGTCTCCTACGCAAAAAGCACGTACCTTTTTATCACCTTCAAGCCACCTTGTGCACATCCTGCTACCGCTACCATTCCTGAGACCACATTTCCATGAGGCATTCTGTCAAACAGGGCATGTACCTTATCTCATTTCTTTGGAGCAGTCTATCAAAATAATTCGCACGCCTTGTCTATGCTTTCACATGAGGAAATCTTTCAAAACAGTTCACACATTTTGTCTATGCTTTGTATGTCTTTTCTATGCTCCCACATTGCGCATGCACCAGAGCATTTGATATTCACAATTTATATTATGCTATGATCTGCTAACAAAGCTCCCATACTGGTAGTAGGCACAGAGGACGCTGGAAAAGGTTGGGAATTCAGCTTTACACCTGGTAACATTATTTTCTTTAGATCTTTTCTACGCCTTTTTCATCTATGTGAAACCAACGACCAATGCAATCCATAAGATGACATCTCTCTGAGGCTTTTTGTCAATGGTTCATGTGCCTTTTCTGTGAATCCGCATTTTGCATACATGCCTACCAAAGCATTTACAAGAATATCTCAGCCAAAAATCCGCTTCCATTATCCTATTTTTTGGATATCGATACCCTATTCCAAAGCACCCATTTTTTGGTGTTAGCATACAACGTTTCTTTAAGGCTGTATTTTGGTCGAGATAACAACTAATCTTGTTGGGTTTCCTCTCACTGCAAGAGATTTTTGGACCAAGAGGTATGCTGGTCTTTTAGAAGAACCCGCCTTTACAAAGGAACTGAAAAGCATGCAGTCGGTGTGCAAGCGATAGGAGGCCATCGTGATTGTGAAAGCAAACAAACGCCCATCTGAATGCTATGAGATATCGAGCCTATCAAACCTCGCTACCCAATCTGGAATATCTTCCCACTACTTACTACATTGTTCAATTTATGCAAAACAACTTTACACAGTGAGATGTCGATGCTGATATGCAGAGGAAATTTTAGAGGAGCTAGTTTTGGAGGGAAAAGGGAGTCTTCCTACACAATTTCAAAATCAACAAGCATAGGTTCTTAAGAGCGCAAATTTCTTAGGGGAGGCGTATGTCTTGAAAATTTCTCGTGCCATCATAAATATTGTTGTCATTCTCATTATTATTACTATTTCTATCACTAATACTTTGCAAACCATGCCCACATCGTAAGTAAATGATAACATTGACTGCTGCGACTTTGAGCCACTTGATATTATTCTTTTCTTTGGGTCAGCTTTTCTTAATCTTCTTGGAACTCTGGCCTTTCGCGCCTCATGCCTGTGTTTTTAAATCTGCTTAACAGAAACTTGTGGAGGCAAAGGTAATAAATGTAATCTCCTGTTATTGCATGTGGAATAAGATTCAGTGGAAAGTACACTTACTTTTTTTATTGCTAATCACGTGGTAGCTGTATTTCACTCACCCGAGCCATAGATTGCTATTTGACTACAGATGAAGAGAGACGTCTTATCATAAAGAAAGGAGCAACAGTCTAGTCTTGATTGGTATATTCACACATACAACATGACAAAATATCCCTATCAAGAATCCAAATCTAAATCTATTATTTGATTCAAGAGATCCCTTGTATAGTTGTTAGTAGAGTATAATATCCAATTTTGTGTCTGCATACATAAATGTGGTGTGAGGTGAAACAAATTCTACGTAGGGGTAAGAGGATTTTCTTTCGAGGGGACAGCGATATATAGCTTAATATTTCGAAGGGACAGTGATATATGAATGATATTATTAATGACAATGATAATGACAATATTATTATAGTTGTTTGCAAATGGTCCTAACCTATTGATTGTGTTGCAGTGCGTATAGTGATCGTGGATGCAACCACACTATTGAAAGACTGCATTTGGTTTATTCTGTGGTGGTCGTTTTGGAGAAAACTGTTGCCTCAGACATCACTGACACTCCTTCGATCTGACTACGAAGACATATCACCTCATATCAGCTTAATGAATGCTAAACATTAATATTATGAATTTATTTCCTGACTGCTGCATTTTGACTGTTAAATATTTGGCACGACTTCCATCTATTTTTTGAATTTGATGAATATTGACTACTGAATATCTATTTGAACTCAAATCAAGGCTGCGAGTGTTGTAAATATTTTTTCCATTTAAACACTGTTTACTAGTCTGAAAATCACACCACTTTACAACATTTAAGAAATTGTCTTGTTTCATGATACCAAAATTTCTCAATACATTGGTGTAATCTTGTAGCATTTTAGTGCAAATTGATGCAACCTTTTGAATTGACCACCATAATTGTCCTTTCTCTAAAGTGGGAGCAAGTAGAAAATGTCTTGGCATTTAATATATATATATATATATATTGAGTTATAATTTCATCAAAGGGAACTCATGTGATTGCTTTGTAATGTTTGCGGGAGGATATTTTGCATGACAGGTTTGCATCACAAAACTATGGTCTCTCTCTCACATGAAAATCACAAGCAAAATTGAGTTGACAAAGTGGACATTGAACTTGAAAAAGCATTTCTTAATGCTTATTGAAACAACCTAGAGCATCCATTTATTGCTTTAATTTTCTGTTTTAGGCCAACTAGATCATTGTTTATTTTCAAAGTTGAATTAAAATTGAACTTAAAAACTCACTAGTTTTCTTTTTGGGTTCTAAAATTGAACAAGGCAATCTTCACACTCAAGTTTGGTGCTTTAAAATAAATTCATCATTGCTTTGAGGCTAAAACAAACAAGTGTTTGAATTGTGTGATTTTGTCTTTGGTGCATTTTGAATGCGTATCCTCTCCCCTTGCACTTCGTGCGATCTAGGGTGCAAGAGAAACAATCAAAATGCATTTTATTGCTTTAAGTCACCTTTAGAGGGGCCTGCCTAAGAGACACATCCGAAAGGAGAACTCGAGGGCGACTCCAACTGGTTTTTCATTCGGGCTGGTATACAAATGGATAAGACTAAACTGTCAAGTCCTCATGGTATGTAGGCCTTAGCCGTACAGTGTCTTTCAGAATGGGGTACTACCGTAAAACGTATAAGAGCCCCTAGTAGGATTGATTAAAGCCTTTAGTGGCTTGTTGGATGCTCGCAAGGTGCCATGTCCCCAATGTTGTGTCATTAAGAACCTTGTTTGTAGTAACCATCCAGTCCATCCAAACGAGTTTATCAAAGTGGTGCATTGGAACTTAGATTCCAAGAAGTTACTTGCCATGTCCGATCTTGGTTGAAATATAGAGGTTAAGACTTCATTCTTAACATACCTTTATATTTTGTCCTTGGTTGCATGTAAAATCATCTCTTCTACTACGAAGGGCATGAGGCAAGCCCACCAAGAAAAATGTACCAATTGAGCTAGGATGTTACATTTCTTGTGAGTCAGTTTGAAAACATAGTGCTTTGATTGAAAACATCAAAACCAACATTCAACGAATCATCAAAATTGCAAACCCTTTAGGAGAGGCAAATATCCTTGAAAAAATTCACATGTTATTGCTATCCCTTGGGATTCGTGTCCTTAGAGGCATCTAAGCATTTGGATTTCATCTCAATTTCTTCTACTAAAGTCAATTTAGGTAACTCTTGCCTCAAATTTCCTTGGTTTCCGCATAATACACTTTGCGAGATGAGGGGGAAGTTGAGACATTAGACATCTAGATTCAAAATCTAATCAAGAGTGTGTTTGTGGTAAAAAGAATCCATTAAACAAAGATTAAATCAATTGGACCCCACACATGTGCTTGGCATTTTTTGGTCATATGGTTTTCATGCAAACATTGGTCTTTTGATTTTGAATTACTCTTAGAGAAAACCATGTTCTTCACTATCTTGGCCTAGTAAACCAGTCCTTCCTAGGTTCATTTAGGATCAAATCAAACACTTTCATCCATCTTCCAAACACTTATCAAAATCCATCCCACCAAACAACTTTAGATCTTTGGAAGCATCATTCTAGACTTGGGTAAATTGTCAAAATCAAAATCACCTTGTTTAGTTAGGAGTATGGGAATGCATCCTTTCTCATATCTCTAGTTAAATTAGCACCCCTTTGAACAAGTTAATCCTAAGATAACATCTAACATCTTAGGGTTTGCAAGTTCATTATCCAAATCAAACCAATCAAAATCAAACCCTAAGTCTAGCATTTATCCAAAGTCCCTAAACGTTCAACACTCATATCATTTACACCTTTCATCCTTCATCTCGTCATTGGTCCTAAGAACCTTAGAGGTCACTTTTGCAACAAAGGGAAAAACACAAGAGGAACATGGAATACAAACTTGATCCATACATCATGAGTAATCCAAATCTATTGAAAGCTCAAAGCCTTACAATGCCTATTGATTATCAACACTCACACTTATACAATCAATACATGGGAGATCATTACCTTCTACAAATGTCAATGGCACAACAAGTGTGAGTATGCCCAAATCAAAGATTGGAACACATTTCCCAATGGTAGATCTAAGTCCAAACCTACAAGTCTATCAACCGAACAATCAATGCATGAGCCTTCAAATGACCAACATCATCCCACCAAATCCATGCAGGCCAAATGTGAATGTACCAAGTACAACTTTACCAAACATGAATCCGGCAAACTTTGGGATAGATATGTTTGCAAATCACACAAATGTTGTTTAGAGTTGAAACAATATGTTAACGACTCCAAGGCAAGGTAACACCATGCAAAATCAAAGTTACCTAAATCAAGACAATGTTCAATTTCAACCTATCATGCCAAATTTGAACATCATCCCAAGTCAGAACAATGTCCAAAATCGATTTGTCCATGATCCCATTCAAACACCACAAGTGTACATCCCAAATCTACTTGAACAAAAGCCAAATCAAGGGAGTCAAAATCAAGATCAAATTTCGCTAGAACAACTTGCTTCACATGCCTAACTAATTGAATTATTGAGCCAAGAGATATCTTCTCTCCAAAATCAATACATTCCTCCATTGGTTGAACTATGTCATCAAAGCATTGAGTTATATCCACAATTGCATCAAGAACAACATCTCCAATGGCAAGAAGTTAGATATCAAGATCAACAACATCAACAACAAACCCAATCACCACATGTCAAAGATCAATCACCACATCTCAAAGATCAATCAACACACCTCGAAAATCAATCACCACAAGGTCAATTTAAAGTGCAAATCTCACAAGGAAACAAGCGAAAATACACACCACTTGGGAGACCAATCGAATAAGTCCTACAACAATTGGTACAAGAAAATCTCATCAAAATCCCCGTTTATGTGAACTATCAAGAACCAGCCATAAAACCGCCAGGGTATAATGAGAAGCACCTTTGTGATTATCATAAAATAAAGGGACACAGAACATCAGATTGTGTTCAACTCAAGAAACTCATCCAAGACCTGATTGATCAGAAGATAATCACTATTGGGGGCAATGATAGCATTGGAAATCTCTCCACCACAACTGTGGAGAACAAGGAGAAAGATCAATCCATCACTAAGCACCTTGAAGTTGTGTCTACTCCATCCAATGATCAAATGAACATATGTCAAGAGTCACTTCTCAATCATGATCAAAATCCACCAACAATACCCAACAATGATCCAATTCAAGAAATGTCAACATCATTTGACCCTATGGTTGAAGACATTGGAAATTCCTCCACCACAATTGTTGAAAACAATGATCAAGATATATCCATCAATAAATATATTTTCGCTTCATCCAACGAGGCATTGACCAATGATCATGTTGAAAATGTCTCTACATCACCTAATGAGTTAGAGGGCATATCTCAAGAATTTATTCTAAAGTATGATCAATGTCTTTCACCAAAGTCTAGCAATGGTCCTTTCCAAGACATATTGACATCCTTTGACCTCATGATTGCTGATATTGAAGGAATCTTCAACTCAAAGCCTAATCCAAGTTCACTTGAAGATCAAGAAGATATTAAGCCACTTCCCATGCCTAATGAAGATATCCAAGAACCATTTGCAAGCAATCCATCCTTTGAAACTGACCCATGTCAAGAACTTGATCCAAAGCATGTCGAAAGAAACTTCCAAATCATTCAAGACCAAGAGTTTGTATCTTCGAGATACTACAATGATCTAATGGACACTCTCCTATCTATGCAAGATGATCATATCCATGTAGCACATACTCCTCCATCTACCCATAAGATGCTTTTTATGGATGGACACATAGATGATCTTCATTCAGAATAGGATCCCTTTATTCCTAACAATGTTACACAAAAAGAGCATATTATTAACTCCTACAGTCAAACTGGGTTATCAACATCAGGATCAAATATATCCCAAATGCAGACTAAGGACATCATGAATAAAGATATTGAACATTATCCACTCAAGGAAGCAAGTCAGACAAAACAGTATAATCTAGAGTTAGCAGAGTGACAAATTGAAACAACGTCACCTACGGTGGTCATTTATCAAAGAATGCTTATTGAACAAGAGCTCTTGAACAAGCAGAATCAAAGCATGAAGGTACTACTTCCACAATACTAGGGGAAACTTTGTCTCAAGCAAACATCAACATAGGGAGCACGAAGAGTCCTTATGATGAAACTAGTGTCAATAATACAACTAGCCACGTCACGAATCTTCATCCACCCATCACCCCATCCATGAATTGGGACCAACGTCAAAAGAAAGAATTGAATCAAAGTACGAAGAATGTTATCAAAGCAAAAGAAGCTGAGAAGCATAATGGACAAGTCAAATACAAATGGATACCAAAAAATACGAAGAAAGATCATTCCTATCAAACTCCATCAGTCAAAGAAACTATGGGGCAAAATAAGAAGGGGAAAAGCATCCATCAAAGATGTCTACAAAAGAAAAAGCAGGCTTCTCAAGCAACATACAAGGTATATCAAGCAGTTGGTCCTAATTTCACGCACACTTTCGTATCCACCCATTATTGCTCATCTTCCCAAGTTTGGAGAGTCAAAGGTTCCAAACTGTCAACCAATCCATCTCTTATCCCTAAATACACTCCATCCATGCCTCCACACATGATATCCAATTCTTACATTGACCATGTATTGGCAACGACCCTTCATCATAAGGATTCAAAGGGCACTCTATCATGATGTGCGCACAGAGACAAAGTTAACCCCGGTATCAACGAAGCATATCAAGAATCCCAAAAGTTGCATTCAAGTGCACGTATCTTAGCAAAGCACCTCCTTCAAGCAGGATATCGATGGCACATTATGACAGGGGCATCTACATCAACAACACCTTGTGATTCAACATGAGTTTAAAATCTTTCGAAAAAACCAAAAAAATAAAAATAAAAATGAAAATCCAAAAAAATTAGAAAAAAGGATTAAAAATAGTAAAGAAAAAAAATCGTCCTCTAGTGAAAACCGCATGGGCGGCACTTTGGGAAGGTACCATGATGAAAACCTAGCAAACATGCGTCATGTGTAGAATCGAGCATCTACGTGTGCCAGTTCAGTTGAAAGCATCTCATCCCATCCATAATAAATCCAGTATTCCATCCATATTATCCATAATAAATCCATGAACCATTTATCCAATCCATTTTTATCCATCAATGTCCATAGTCCAAGTTATCTTGATGTTGATGAAATTTTGGGGCACACTTTACGCTTGCTTACAACCAAACATCTTGGCATGGGTCATTCTTAGTGATCCTATCTTGTGCAACATTATCTGAGCTATGAAGCATTATCCAATGAAGCATTCCTCTGTTCAAACACCTTATCTTATCGCAAGATAATCCTTGGCATCCTTTGCGTTCTTACCATATCCATCCATCCATACACCTATCCAAGCATCCACATATCGCATTACCTACATTGCTAGACATTGGGGGAAAATATGTACATCTTGCTTCAAGAATAAATCTTGATCTATATCCTCCAACTTATGTGGTGATACGAACATTGGAAAGTGTGAAATAAAATTGGTCCACCACTTGTGAGCAAAAATCCAAATCACTAGCCCATGGCACATTTTGACGAGAAGACATTCCTTATCAGTCTTCATCTTTCATCTTTCATCGATCCACGTAAGCACTATCAGTTGCATATAAGTTGCATGTTAAACGTCATGTTAAATCATTCGAACAACTTTTGTTCCAAACCAAGCTTCATCAATCATGATCAATCAAATCCAATCAAGAAATCATCAGGATATCCTTGTGTTGCTTAACACTATCCTTGCATTGTTGTGCATCCTCAACAATGTTATCATCATCAGTCTTGATCAAATCATCATCAATCCATCATCATCTTGGGAATATCTTTCCCAATCCTTGTGTTGCTTAACACTGTCCTTACATTGTTGTGCATCCTCAACAATGTTATCATCATCAATCCTGATCAATCAATCCTTGCATTGTTGTGCATCCTCAACAATGTTATCATCAATCAATCCATGATCAATCAAATCCTTGCATTGTTGTGTATCCTCAACAATGTCATCATCATCATCAATCCATCGATTCAATCAATCAACCTTAGCTTGGTCTTCAACAAAATCCCAAAAGAGAACTGATATCATCACACATATCCATATCCAAATCACAAAATCATAAAATCCAAAAACATGTAAAATTAGAAAATCCAAAACATCAAAACATCAAAATCCAAAAACATTAAAAAAACATAAAAATCCAAAAACATTCGAAAAACACAAAATCCACAAACATTAAAAAAACATCAAAATCCAAAAACATTCAAAAAACATGTTAAAATCCAAAAACATCCATAAAATCTCAGAAAACCCCAAAACATTTGAACAATAAAAAATCAAAAGAATCATAAAATCAAAAAACCCAAAAACAGCCTCAAAACATTTCAAAAATATCAAAAACATCCAAAAAACCCAAAAAATCCATCCATCTCATTTAACAATCACCCGCAATAATCAATCATCCATAATAAACTGATCATCACCTTCATCCTTTGGCAATACAAATAGAAACAATCACAACAATCAACAAAAACAAACTCCAAACGTAAAATCAAAATCGAAACAACAAACCTTTAAACGCAAAATCAAAATCTTGATCATTCGTAAACATGTCAATCGACCTTATATCAACAGCCTATCAATCAACTTATCAAACCATCATCATCCTATACAATGCATGTCCTAGGATATATCGTTCCAACAATGGGCATCATTTTTGGATATCACTTGGATTCTTATCCTATCAAAACACATCCCTTTGGAAGGTATGAAGAACATTGGCTTGTTTATGACTTGATCTTTTCTTTGATTTATCTTATTGCGCTCATTCCAAGGACCTCGATGATATTCGAACGAAGGATTTAGAGAGATAGGAATGGGGCAACGATCATTATCCTTTTATCTGTGCTTGTTGGATGTTCTTGTAAAATAACTTGGCGAATACTTGCTTTGTTAGGTATGTCCTAGCAAGGTTTCTGTATGTCGAAAGTGTGAACAAGAATACTCCTATCTATTTGTCGAAGTCAAAGTCCATCGCACTAGGCACAATGCCATCCTAGTTCTTTATACCTTGATGCATCGTACCACGTGTGTTATCAAACATAAGGTAAGTAGCCCTTTTAAAATCCCAATCCTTGATAAGCAAATCATCATCATTTATCATCATCATCATCATCTATCATCATCATCTCTAATAAAATATCGTCAGATCATGGACTTGTGGGATCCTCTTGTCATCATCTCATTTCTGCACTAACATCATCATCACCAATGCATCCATCATGCATCCATCCTACATCCACAAACCATCAGCATACGACATATCATTCATAATAGGAAACATCGATCATTTCACATGAATTGCATTTGCATCATCATCATAATACAAATCTGTTAGTCTAAGCATCTGCATAAATCATACATTTACATAATCACAACATATCATCATCATAATATAGATATGTTAGTCTAAGAATCACATAAAACATCCATTGCATAATCATAGCATATCACATCATCAATCTCATCCATCTCATTTGCATCATCATCCATGACCATCCATTTTGAACCTCTTTATCGCGAGATCGACCCTCAAATTGAATCTTTTCGCTCGATCTCTCGAGGGGGAAATGTACCAGTGTACTTCTTTCCGCTGGGGCATCTGAAAAATCATTTTTTTTTTGAATTTTGATTGTGGCAAGTTTATTCTTTGAACCAACACAACGAGTACATTGCTTCAAAGAGGGGAAAATGTAGACACGCAAAATATGCATACAGGTCAATCCAATGGTTTAATCAAATAATAACATTTCATCTCTCATAAATCATTCAACCTTTATCTTGCATCATCCATTTAATTAAATAAATCAAGACTTTATTTAATTGAAATCCAATTCATATTTCTCCTTTTCTGATTTAAATGAATCCAAATATTCAAGTCAAAGAGGTCAAACATCCTGATCATCATTAAGCTAATCTAATCCTGATTAGCCTAACCTAATCACCCATCACATCCTCTAGATAATCCAACATTTTCCATCAACATGGAATTTATGGGGAATATTCCCTCAGATTTGAATTCAAAAGCAATTTGAAAGGTACACCCAACAAGGCATTTAATAGGTCTTACATGTCTCTTACATGTCCCTTGCACAAGGTCAAACTAAGCATTAACTCTCATTTTCAAATTTGAAATTTCCCCTCTTGGGCACATTTCCCAAATCTTGCACATCCTCAAGCCTATCACATCTTGACAAGTGGCCTCCTTTCATTGGTTCACATTAGTCCCACATCCTCCATGTTTGGCACTCTTAGCATTTGAGAATATACAAATAGAGGCATCATTTCTTCAAGCAAATCCTCCACAAATCTCCACAATCTCATACAAGGTTACTCTCTTCAATGGAGAGCTAATCTTGCCCATCTTATCATCATCTTCATAGCATCTTAACATCAAGCTTAAGCAAGGATTGGGAAAGGGCTATTTTTTACAATAGCACCAATCCAATATGAGATAGATATGTTTCATGTTTATTTATAGATGTTTTAGTTAACTTGTGATTGTATTGCATTTTAAAAAGCATGTTGCATTATCTCATAGGGATGTTGAATTAGCTTGGTTTTTAAAATGCTAACCATTTGCAGATTTTGACATCCACAATATTTTATATAATTAATTATTATTAATAAATGTATTATTGATGTTGTAGTTAACTTACCATAATGCATGTTAATGGGAAGTGGATTGAAGTTTACTTTATTATTTCCTCGCGTGGATGTAGTGTGCAATTTTAGTTAGCAATATTCTTGGTCTTGATTTATGTTAGCAGTGCCTTTCATTATGGGCATTAAACAACCAAGTAAGTGGTTGTTGCATGGCATGTAGGGGACTTATCTCCTTGGATTTAAGTAGAGATGCATGTGCGGTGAAAGGGAGGATGTTTTTGGAGAGTTTTTTTGTGGTGTCATTTGCTGTGGTATTTAACTTTTGTGCATAGGAGATAGAAAGTAGAGCTTTGCAAAGGAACACAAATATATTCTAGGCATGATAATTATCTAAATTCTCTTTTTATATCCTAGTAACAAAATGCTATGTATAGAAAAATAAAGTTTATATATGTAAATATATGCTTGTGCAAGAGAAAAGGAACTTGAATGAGTATACTTACCTATGGATAAAATCATTTAAAATATTTATGTCTTTTGTGTAGGGTAGCAAAGAAAATGAGTTTGCATATATGTATTATTATATTGACAGTCTTATTATCATGCTAGTTTTACATTGTGTCACAATCAAAAGAATGGATTTCAAGTTCAGGGAGAAATAGCTACATATGATTTTATTTTTTGATTCATTTACCCCCTGGCTAAAACAAATAGAAATATTTTTATATTTTCATAAATCTAAATATTTGATTGCTATATATTTAAATATATATAGATATGTACTTATATATACATATAGATATATAAGTGGGTATATTTTATTTTGGATACATTTGTAAATATGTATGAAAAGCTTGATGCCTAGTTCAAGGTTATTATGACAGTGAATAATCAAATTTAACTTAGAGCTTTTATTTATGACATAGATTTCATGTATATATATATATATATATGTATGCTTATTCTTGAAAAAGAAATAGATAACATGACGTACCTTCATTTGTCTTATAAATTATCTTCTTGAATGAAGTCGAGAGAGAAAACATAGAAAAACCAAAAATATATATAATGAAATTATTTTTTTGAAAAAGGATAAAACTCTTATTTATCTATATTTACAAGTTGTCAAGACTCTTCAATGATAGCCATAGAATCATGAGTCAGTGGTAGGAAGGTGTCATTAACTGAATGCATTATAACTTGTAAAAGAGTTAAAAAGTCTTATGCTACGAAGATTAGGAGAGTATTACACTCTTGAATTAATTGGAAGGATATATGAACATGTGGTAATAGTCAAGATCCGTAAATTGCAAGTACACAAAATGAATGTTCTTTGTTAGAAGTATATTTCAATGACTTTAGTCATTTACCGATAATAGAAAGAAATACATGTTTGGTCTTAATTCTTTATGAAAAATTAGATGATCAGTCAAATGAGTCAACTATGTGATAAATTGTAGGATGAATATCATTTCCAAGTCAAGTTAGAGGTGTGTGAACGCACGAATGAATTTATTATAGAAGTGTCTTTTATTTTTAAAACTTTGGCCAAAGTGATGCAAAAGTCTTTGCTTACATTTAGTCTGTTCATAGTGTTCAAATTTCATAATCTAATCAGAATGGTCATACTTAGTTAGAGGATTGTCTAAAGTTGTATGGTCGATTGGGTTATGTAGGGCACAACACTAGCACTTAGATGGCATGAACTTTGTTGGTTTCCTTTATCTATACTCTTTGTGAAGGGTAGGCCCACTTCCAAATGGAAGGTGCGAGGGGGACTGTCGGTTTGTGGTTAGAGGAAAAGAACTTAGGTGATGCTCTCCCTCTTGCAGACGACTCACTGAGACTTGTGGTTCTATATGTGAATGATTCAATAACTCATACTGGTGTAATTGTAAATAAATTGCTTTAAAGAAAATGCATGTTTGTAATGTGAAAGAAGAATATTGTCATAATGTCATTGATGAAATGTTGCATATCAAATTCAATTATAGTCTATAGTGATTGTTTTCTATTTTAATTTTGGTCATGTAAAACAAATGAAATATGAAAAACAAAATTTCTTATGATTTTTAGCATGTGGCTATTTACTTTCTTGTTAATTCATACATAATTTCAATTTAATGGTTGATGTTGTTACAATAAGTGTGTTAAAACAATGTGTATCATAAAGTGAACCATGTTATGAAACAAAGAGTCATCAACTACACATGACTCCATGAAAACTATCACCATTCTTGACACAACTAAACATATTATCAATAGATCGTAAATCAAAAGATATAAAAGAAGGGATAACAACCTCACATGAAGGTAATATGTGTATAAATATCACTAAGGTTCTTAAGGAAAGAAAAATTAAGAGAGAAAAAGTAGGAGAACCCATGGGTGAATAATGAAAGCTAAAATAAGATATAGAAAGGATAGGATCACAAGGTATATCGACATCACATAGAGGAAGATCTCCATATGTATCATGATAGATTAGGGTGGAAATATCAACATAAAAAAAATATAGGAATGAGAGATACTCAAAGGTAACATATCATCATGCTTAAATGCACATTTCTATAACTAGTCATATGAAGAGTAGAAGCATCATGAATCTCATGGAAAACTAAAGTAAGTGTGTCCAAGTGAGGGAAAATAAAAAATAAGATATATGATGGAGGACAATCATACATGTGATGAAATAACATCTCCATAGAAGAGACAACTCCATTCATAAGATAAAAATACATAAGACTATGGGTGATCCCACAATAGTGGTTTACAATTTTTGGCCAAACTGGACACTAAAATAATTTTTTCTAACTAAATCTTCACGTTCGGGTACCTATAGCAGCTAAATCGTGAGGAATTTGAAGATGATGCAAACTAGAGTTTCGTGAAATTTTGTCTGTAGATTCTAAATATATATTTTTCAAAAATTTTGGAATCAGTTGCACCTCTTTTTCCATCTCCCTTGAAAACTAGTTTTTTTTCAAAAAACAACATTTTTAAGGAATGACGCTAATCGTATAACGCATAACTTTTTTTCCATGAAGGATAAAATTCTATTTCTTTCAAATTTAGATTTTTAACTCCAATATCTAGTGCTTCCACTTGGTTAGATAGTGTTTTATTGAATATTTTTTCCTTAATCAAGTTTCGAAGTCAAACCAATTACAATTCAAACATAGGCGGATTGTATAACGCGTAACTTTTTTTGTATGTATCGAAATTCATTTTTTTTTTGTTGGATCAAGGACTTCAATATCTGGTGCGCTCATATTTTTCAATTTTTTTTTTATAATCTTCTATATTTCCACATGTGCAAAACAAAGAGCTTGATTTTTGGTGAAAAACCTACATTCACAAGAAATAAAAAATAACTATAATAATAAAATTAAATTTATTTAAAATTATAATTTTTGGAAGCTTATAATAAGGACTACATACTTACAAAAAATAAATTTTAAATGAATTCATTTGATCCCCCAAAAGGTAAATCAAAAGTGGTTTTTTATCAACATTTTGATAGGTGTAAAGGAGACTCTATTATAGGCATGGTTTAAAACTAGAGGGGTTTTATCCAAGGGGGTTTGATCTAAAGTAGTTTGATCAAACCCTTTTTAATTGGAATGCTTTAAATGGAACTTTTTAAGGCTTAAATAATTATATTTTCTAAAAATATGTGATTTTAGCAAAAAATAGAATCTCCCAGAAATTGTAAACCAACTTTGTGGGATCACCCCTATCAAGCATGGAATTATAAGGAACAAAGTGAAGGAACATATCAATATCTATAAAAAATGGATGGATAAAATTTAAGGATAATGGACTATGAGAATCCATGATAAAATATGTACCAACGATGTATAAACAAGGGTGTGTTAGGTGGGTGTGGATCAAAGAGAGACCAAGCAATATAAGCCCAAACATTAATATAGATAAATCAATTAATAGATAAGATTGGATCTAAACCCTAATCAAATTTAAGATAAAAGATATCAATTAGAAAATTTAAATTTGAAACCACAATGAAGGAGAAGAAACCCTAAGGTGAAACACAAGTTAACCTAACTAAAAAATAATAATTAAATAAGATAGAGGGGCTTATCTCTAACTAATCTCACAATAGTGTGTCTCACTTATGGGACATCTTAATTTTCTCCATGAAATCACATTTTTTTAGAAAAAATAATGCTTTAAGCCTCAAGGAGTTCTATCTAAAGGGATTTGATTGAAGGGGTTAGATAAAAATCCTTTAGGCTTATATCAAACTCTTGATGGAGTCTCTCCTAGACTTATCAAAACACAAACAAAACATTAATTTTGAACTGCATCTTTTGGGTAACAAATTAAATCATTTCAGAATTTTATTTTGTAAGTATGCAGCCCTTAGTATTAGCTTTACAAAAAATATAATATATATTATGTTTTTTTTAATATTTTATTAAAAAATATAATCAATGTAGGTCCATTACAAAAAAATAATTAGATCTATTTAGGACACTAAGAAAAATATCAAACATTGTTACAAAAATCTTTTAAAATACATTACAATCCACATAGACTTATTTATTTTAATGAAAAATTAAAATTAAAATTTTGATAAATATTCTAAGAGAAATGTGTCATGGAATAATATATATCTAAAAAAATTGTTAGTACTAATTACAAAATTATTGATAAATAAAATATTTAATAAAAAATTATCAAAAACATACATGCACTAAACATTGGGCTAATGATTTAATTGCAATAAATCATGATTTGTTTTTTTATTTATAGTGAAAGTTATGTGTTATGGAATAATGTCAAGTCACTATAAAAATTAATTGAAAAATAAAAATGAAAAGTGATAGAAATAATTCTTTAAGAGAAATTAAAAGTGTAGCTTGGATCTCTATAGAAAATTCTACGACTCATTAGTTTACATAAATTCTTGATTATTTATTTCCTATAATCTACACAAATTAATATATATAAAAAATGCTAATTTTGAGCAAACCAGTTAGGCCAAAAACTGGGACACACTATTGTAGGATCACCCCTCCAGGATTAATAATTTGAATAAACGGTATTGATTTTGTTTTCAATCAAATAACCCATTGTCATAAAATTATTTGCCTTGATCTTATGATTGCTCCAAAGTCTAAATTTGATGGAGATGAAAAAACCAAACTCAACTCAAATTCCAAATTCTAGATTACAACTGACTCAGAAAAATGATTAAACCAAAATTGACAATAACTCGTGTCAATTTAAATCGATTTACGATTACACACTTCGTAACACACAAATACAAAAGTAAACCATATTACTTTATTTGTTTAGATTTCGTAATAAAAACATTACAAACAAATTCACCAGACAACTCCATATCACCCTATGCAATGCAAGTTGCATATGACCACTCCTTCGCCTCGGTTTGGACTTCCTCATACTGCCACCCCTGCACAACTTCTTTGTTTTCTTCATTGCCCTCCCTTCATACTCTCGGTTTGCTCACCAAGAATTTCCTACCAATATGTAGGCTCACCTTTCACAACCCACATCCTTACCTTTCTCCTTTCTCATTTCTTGCCACCTCCTTGTATTCTATTATTGGCCTTTAAACAGTCCTTTGTGGCTTTTAAATCTTCTTGAGGTTTCCTATTAACATACACGGTCTTCCTCCTCTTTTGATGTATCTTACTGGCATACCTTTACTCCAACTTGCTATCTCTTGAATACTACTCCCCTTATGACGTGATTATCCTCCCATGGCATTGGTAAATCTACTCCATGAAATCTGCAATGGCTTCAGACTTGGCATCAATAGTCTTCTTTCATTGCGCTAATCTCCTCTTTTCTTGGCACTGGTTTCATAAACCATAATCTTCTCATGAGTTGTTTAATTTCCCTGGCCTGGCATCAATGATAGCTATCTTGAACTTTCATTCCCTATCTTATTCTCTGCTCAATATGACATTCATGCTTGTATTTTAACATTCTTTCCCATTCCATGTGGTCTACCGTTTAATTGAATGTGCAGATTAATGGTGCAGGCCTCCATTACTTTTGACTATGGGACTTTCTTCCCTGGCGTGACTTGTTCACCCACATAGCCTCTCAGTCTCCTGCACCCACACCTTCTCTTAATTTTTTTCCCATTTTATTACCAACGCTGCCCTTGCCTCTTCGTGGAAATTGGAAGGTGAAATGTCCATGTTGCAAATAATTGAATCGACCCAATATAATAAATAGACTCCTTCGATATTCTTGAAAATAGTCAATTAAAATTATAAAGATGTTGATGTTTTAGCAGCGTTGGGCTGCTTCTTCCAGATCCGCATTTGGAGGTAATTCAAATATAGCCTAAAACAACTATTTGAATTATATTTATAATAATCATCTGGGCCAACTCAAGACGCATGAAGAGATACATCTTTCACTAAATAATATTTAATATTTATTATGAGGAGGCCGACATAACTAATGAAGAGACACAATTAATGAAGACTCACAATGTTTTGTATTTGCCAACCTTGAAGTGGCGCGACTCTACTTGAGGCCGACTCATTTGTGAAGAGACACATCCCTCCCTTCCATTGTGTATATATACTTGATTGGATCTCATTGTTCATCATTCAGTTCAGTTCTTATATTCATCTCTAGTGCGAGTTCTCTCAAGGTAGTTCGAGCTTATTATCAAAGGGAAATCAATATATCTATTGACTAAGATTATCTTTGTATTGCTTCAGTTTGAAGAGCTTGTGTTAGGCCTTTCATAATCGACCTCTATTGTAAAAGAAACTTCATTATTGTTCTATATATAAGTGATATATTGTTGCTGATTTTTTCTCCCTCAAGAGGAGGGTTTTCCTAGGGTATCTGTTGTGTTATTGTGTATGATTTTGAATTAATTTTCTGTGCACCCTAATCTGATCATTAAATTTAACATGGTATCAGAGCAGGTTTGGGGGAATTGATCAGATTTGTGTAAATAAAAGAATTATCGAGAGATGCTCATAATTCTTATTGGGCCATATTTTCCAATCTATCGCTACCTGTTGGTGAGCGACTATCTCATGGTGCCGCATATACAAGAGGATTCCACCTATAAGGTGAATCACGGGTTTGAAGTTAGTAACAATCATGATATACACAAAGGGAGTAATAGATGTTGCAAGATCCGACATGGTTGGTGTGTTTCAATGCTGTAGCCGTGATTTTATCAAAACCGTGGAGCCTAATTTCATTATTCAAAGAAACTATTAGTATTTAAGAATTTCACGCAAACATTCTTCGTTTGGTACATTTCATTCAACCGGGAGTTGGAGGTCGATATTGATATTGTATTTAATGGGTTGGCGCTTGAGTGAAGTGTTCAGGTGTTAGAAATTAGTCATTGTTCGAGCTCCTATGTGTGTACTTGTGAGCTTCCTCTATGTGGCGGGAAGACTTGCCTTGGTTTGATGCTTCTCTACTGATGGCCGGAGTTCATGCGTCCATTTGCAGGATTTAATATTTACTTCTATGTACGTGTATTATGTCTCCAACCTATTTCCGTTTGGTGTTTCTTTTTGCTGCTGGTGATTGCCGTGTTTGGAGCAACAGTTAAAGTCGCGTCAGGATTATGTTTATCCTCCGTGTGTGGTCGCTCTGTGAAGTCAACTCTTTTGGCATGATTCAATTTAGAGGCTGCCGACCTTGCAAGGAGTCGGTTATATTTTTTTTCTTTAAAGAGGTCAAGTTAACATCCGTAGCTTGTATTGAAATTAAGAAGACCATTATGTGTTGCACCAAAGGCTGAATCCGTGTGTGGCAGGGAATATTTAATTCTAGACTACTGGTTGCATTAGTTCTAGGTGGTCGTCATTCTTCCTCTAGTATGAACTACAGAAGTGTGCGCATCTATGTTTCCTGTAGCATATATTATTGCCACAATCGTGTATAAGTAAGCTGACAGATATCTATGTTTAAGCTGTTGGGTCTATATACAATATTGGTTTGCAACATTTCCATTGTCATATGAAATTGATTGCGTATGAGAGGAGTTGGTAGACCTAGAAATACTTTAAGTATTTACTTTGCCATCACAAGTGTTACTCAGCTATACTCTTCGGAAGCGAGTATCATTGAAATGGGTTTGTCTCTGGGAAGTCTTTGTATGGGACTCAAGGAATTGGGGTCTGAGTGTTCTTTCTAGGCTACTACCGATATTGGTGAAAACACAAACAAAGCTTGATGTGCCATTTGCTTCTCTATCATTACTGCTGCTATAGGAGTACTACTTTCCAGGTCATATGTTTGATATCGGACCTGTGCCTTCTGGATGAAGTAATGTTCATCACATATGGACGAACTCTGTTGCTTCTATGAAACCCATCATTCTAGGTATGTCACAACTGGAGTGCATTGAAAAAATTTGAATTGTCAAAGACCATATTCAAATTTAATCAGTCACCTCTTCGAATTCTGAGTTAAGATGAGTCTTTGAGTGGAAAAACAATTTTTTGTGGTGTATCGACAGAAAGAGATAAGTATTCTTTGTTTATCACCTTCTAGGTTGAAATTTAGTTTGCTAAACTGTAGAAATATGGTATCTTTATTTGAATCATGTGTGTTTTGTAAAGATCATAGTTTCTCTTGAATAGTGATCACTAGGATGAGATCCTCTGGAGTTACCTATTATCCTTTGCAAATAGTTTCATGCCAGGTGAGAAGATCTCTGAGTGTGACTTTGAGATGAAAAAGAGAATTGCATTTTCATTGTGATAGGATGATCACATCGATACCATTCTCTTGTGCTTGGACTATGATAGTACCTTGAGGGGTCTGGTTCTATGTTAAATATACTAACTGCATAATGCATTCAAGAAATTTGTAGTTGTGCAGATTGTCTTTTGTTGTACTGAGTTTAGCACTCTCAAGAGGAGTAAAAGATGGAAGAAAGAATTATATCAGAATTCAATAAAGATAAGTTTCTTTATCCCTTCATTATGATCTTTTGATTATAGGTTGATTTATTTATTCATGTTTTAATATTGTTCTTAAATTATTATGTATGCATGCTATAACTTGAAATAGTAAACCTTGTATGATTCCAGTCTTGATATTTCTTTGGATAATTATAAACTGTTAGTAATCTCTCTCTAAAATGCTTGCAGTTCACTTTTCTAGGAGCAAGAAGGTGATGAGAGATTGCTTAGTGATGAAAAGCTTGAGGCATCTTGTGAGGAAGTCATACCGACCAAAGAAATGATCAAGCGTGAAGTCACAACTTGCAACCATGAGACTGAGTTGGTGGCTAGTGGGAGTTCACTTCCAGAAGTCTTCTTTGCAATATCTGAAGCAGGGATCAAGAGGGAAATCTGTGACTCACTAAGAAGAAGTGAAGGTTGCAGTGTTGCAGGGCCAAGTGCTAAATCCTTGAAAGACCTCTTCAGCTGCTGAGATCAAAATTGCACAAAGACTGTCATCTGGATTTGTCATTGGTAGCTCCGCAAACTTATTCAAAATAGAGTGATTTGCAATGAGGTCAAGGAGGTCAACCCTGAACTCTCTACAGTACTAGAGGTGTGCATTGGAAAACATTTATCTAAGGCAAGCGTTGCAGGCAATCTTGGTCGATGAGGTTAGAAGGTTGATGCAAGTACTTAAAGATTCAAAGGGAGCCTACTATTGATATTTTGAAGAGATTTGGTATGATGGATTGCAAATCCATGTCTACACCTATGGAAACCAACTTGCACAAATTGAAGGGGGCTACAGCTAGATTAGACCTGGTGGATCCCACGATGTACAGGCAGTTGATTAGATCCTTGATGTATCTAGTTAACACTAGACCTGAAATCTGTTATGCAGTAAGTGCACTTAGTCAGTTCATGTGTGAACCAAGGCAAATACATCTAGTTGTAGCAAAACATATCCTGAGATACTTGCGTGGCACAAATGGGTATGGCTTGAGATATTCTTCTGGTGTGGACTTGGAGTTGCATGGATATTCTGACTCTGATTGGACAGGGTGTGTTGTTGATCGGAAGAGAATGTATGGATATGTTTCAGTTTGGGGTCTGCGATGATCGCCTGGTGTAGCAGGAAGCAGTCTTCAGTGGCACTAAGCACCACAGAGGCCGAGTATATTACAACTTGTGTGGCAGCTCGAGAAGCAGTGTGGCTTTGAAAACTCCTTGCAGGATTGTTTGGACAATCATTGGAGTTGACTTTTATTGTTTTCCTTAATGCATTTTCCTCTGAGACAGAGGAATTTGAGGTGTAAGCCCTTGTTAATGCATTTTTCTTTGAGATGGAGGAATTTGTGTAAGCCCTTGTTAATGCATTTTTCTCTGAGACGGAGGAATTTGAGGTGTAAGCCCTTGTTAATGCAATTTTCTCTAAGATAGAGGAATTTGAGGTGTAAGCCCTTGTTAATGCATTTTTCTTTGAGACAGAGGAATTTGAGGTGTAAGCCCTTGTTAATGCATTTTTCTTTGAGATGGAGGAATTTGAGGTGTAAGCCCTTGTTAATGAGTTCTTCTCTGTGAGAGAAGTTCGAGGTGAAATCCCTTGATTCCACCCTTTGGAAGAGCCATGGTGGATGTCATGTGTGTGACTCCATGACAACATCACGTGAGAGAATCCGTGATGATATTTTGTACTTGTGTTTCACTCTCTGGGAGACCCATGGTGAAAAGTCATGTTGAGGTGACATCACTCAAGTGATGAACACTTGTACATATCATATATGGTTGTAGCCATTATGGTTGATATCATGTTGAGGTGATATCTGATGAGGTGATATTCTTCTTTTCCACATTTGGTTGTAGCCATTGTGGTAGACATCACGTTGAGGTGATATGTCTTGTGTAGCTGGAAGTATCATCCCTAGCTGAGAGGGAGTGTTGATGTTTTGGTAGCGTTGCGCTGCTTCTTCCAGATCCGCATTTGGAGGTAATTCAAATATAGCCTAAAACAACTATTTGAATTATATTTATAATAATCATTTGGGCCAACTCAAGACGCGTGAAGAGATATGTCTTTCACTAAATAATATTTAATATTTATTATGAGGAGGCTGACATAACTAATGAAGAGACACAATTAATGAAGACTCACAATGTTTTGTATTTTCCGACTTTGAAGTGGCATGACTCTACTTGAGGCCGACTCATTTGTGAAGAGACACATCCCTCCATTCCATTGTGTATATATGCTTGATTGGATCTCATTGTTCATCATTCAGTTCAGTTCTTACATTCATCTCTAGTGCAAGTTCTCTCAAGGCAGTTTGAGCTTATTATCAAAGGGAAATCAATATATCTATTGACTGAGATTATCTTTGTATTGCTTCAGTTTGAAGAGCTTGTGTTAGGCCTTTCATAATCAACCTCTATTGTAAAAGAAACTTCATTATTGTTCTATATATAAGTGATATATTGTTGCTGGGTTTTTCTCCCTCAAGAGGAGGGTTTTCCTAGGGTATCTACTGTGTTATTGTGTATGATTTTGAATTAATTTTCTGTGCACCCTAATCTGATCATTAAATTTAACAAAAGAAACTCATCAATTTTCCATCGTGACACCCCAAAGCAAATTCAGATTTAGACAATATATTTACAAAGATATGAAACGAGCAAATATACCGATTACTCCAAATGATATGTCTCATCACCAATTAATGAAGCTAAAACCAAATTTTCCATAACTTCCCTAAGGAGTCAAAAAATCGCACCTTATGGAGGTGCATAAATTGACATTATAAAACTTTTCACCAGACCATTTCGCCTTTAATGTCACAGGTTTCAAAATATTAAAACTTATGAGTTGTCAACTAAAGTTGCAAAGCAATTAAATTTTCAAAACTAATAATTGCTTGACTTCAAAACTTTCACCATCAAATTTAGAATACATTCTAAAATCTGCCTATAATATTCTTTTTTAGGAAACCTTATCAAAACTTCAAAACAACAATTTTTTTTGGTGATGTCGATTGCTCGTGGACCCATATGCTCCTACATTAGACACGCTGGGTAAGAAATTTGTGAGCATGGGCTCACAAAGGTGGAGTTAGGTGATAAAACCACCTTTCGAGACTACAAACAACCTCCAACGAACTCCATCGCTAGTACCCTGACCTCCTCCACCAAATAGCCTGACGCCAAGTACTCTTTCTCTTCCCACCATTCCCTCCTCTAGCATGTCTTCACAACAACTCTGCCCTTGCAACCTCCATGCTGCAATTGTACCTCGATCCTCATAAAGATTCCACTTCACCTGCTGTAATCTGTCACAAGACTTTTCTTTACGCTTCTCGCTCTCAATCGTTCAAGACTCTGCACACCTGCAACGATGCTCTTGAGCTTCTCTTGTGCTTCCAACTCTGTCCTTTCCAGCCCTCAACTGCTCAGGACTCGACACACCTACAACAATACTTTTGAGCTCCTCAATCGTGCTTCCACTATCCACAAGTTTCGTCACAAGTTGCCTCACTTTCAATAATCTGCTTGTGCCCCCAAAACCTCTGCTCACTCCCCTCTCCACCTGCAGGTCTTGGTGCAAACCGCTTCTCTCTTGACGCTCTATTTGCACGCTCAAAACCTCTGGCTCTATACCAATTGATGAAGAAGAAAAAACCAAACTCAACTCAAATTCTAAATTCCAAATTAAAATTGACTCAGAAAAATGATTAAACCAAAATTGACAATAACTTATGTCAATTTAAATTGATTTATGATTACACACTTCGTAACACACAAATTCAAAAGTAAACTATATTACTTTATTTGTTCAAATTTCATAATAAAAACATTACAAAAAAATTCACCAAACAACTCCATATCACCCTATGCAATGCAAGTTGCATATGACCACTCCTTCGCCCCGGTTTGGACTTCCTCATATCGTCGCCCCTGCATAACTTCTTTGTTTTCTTCACAGCCCTCCCTTTATACTCTCGGTCTGCTCACCTAGTATTTCCTACCAATACTAGGCTCACCTTTCACAACCCACACCCTTAGCTTTATCCTTTCTCATTTCTTTCCGCCTCCTTGTATTCTATTATCAACCTTTAAATAGTCCTTTGTGGCTTTTAAATCTTCTCGAGGTTTCCTATTAACATACGCGGCCTTCCTCCTCTTTTGATGTATCTTATTAGTAGACCTTTACTCCAACCTGATATCTCTTGATTACTACTCCCCTTATGACGCGATTGTCCTTCTCCCACGATATTGACGCATCTACTCCATGAAATCTACAACAACTCCAGACTTGACATCGATGGTCTTCTTTCATTATGCCAATCTCCTCTTTTCTTAGCGCTGGTTTCATAAACCATAATCTGTTCATTAGTTGTTTAATTTCCCTGGCTTGGTATCAATGATAGCTATATTTCTTTCACTCCCTATCTTATTCTCTGCCCGATTTGACATTCATGCTTGTCTTTTAACCTTCTTTCCCATTCCATGTGGTCTGCCATTCAATTGAATGTGTAGATTAATGATGCATGCCTCCATTACTTTGGGCTACAGGACTTTCTTCTCTAGCATGGCTTGTTCACCCACGCAACCTCTTGGTCTCCCGCACTCGCACCTTCTCTTAATCTGTTTCCCATTTTATTACCAATGCTACCCCTGCCTCTTTGTGGAAATTGGAAGGTAAAACATCCATGCTGCAAATACTTGAATTGACCCAATATAATAAATAGACTCCTTCAATATTCTTGAAAACAGTCAATTAAAATTATAAAGAAACTCATATCAATTTTCCATCGTGACACCCCAAAGCAAATTCAGATTTAGACAACATATTTACAAAGATATGAAACAAGCAAATAAGCCGATTACTCTAAATAATGTCTCATCACTGATTAATGAAGCTAAAACCAACTTTGCCATAACTTCGCCAAGGAGTTAGAAATTCACAACTTAGAGGTGTGTAAATTGACATTATAAAACTTTTCACTAGACCATTTCGCCTCCAATGTCACGGATTTCAAAATTTTAAAACTTCTCCAAATTGTCAGCTGAAGTCACAAAACGATTAAATATTCAAAACTAATAATTGCTTGACTTCAAAACTTTCACCATTAAATTCAAAATATAGTCTAAAATCTGCTTGTAAAAATGTTTTTCATGAAACCTTACTGAAACTTCGAAACAACAATTTTTTTGGTGATGTCGATCGCTCGCGGATCCGAATTTTCCTGCATCAAAATTGGCACAAAAAATATTATGGGTCAATTTCGAACATTGTGTGGTCAATCCCAATTGTCACAAACCCAATCTACCATGAAGAACTAAACTTGTTGAATGCACACCTAAAAATTAGTTCATCTTCATCTTCTCAATAGATGACTTTGTCAAGATGATGTTTATAAACACCTTTGAGGAGACTAAATTAAAATAAAAATACACCTAAAAATAAGCTTGTGTTTGTCTTATAGACAGTTGAATTTGTCAAGGTATTGTTTAAACATCTTTAAGGACCTTGACAACTCAATAGGCAATCATGTTATCTTAGGTCAAACCCTTGGTTGAGCTAATTTCATAATAATAATAAAATGGAAAGCATTCACCATGTATATTTGATTATTTTTCCTCTTTAGAAATTGAATTATGTTTTGATGACTTTTTGTTCTCCAATATTTAGCATATGTTCAAAGACACAAATGAGAATGTCTTTATATGTAATGACATAGCAAAATGTCAAATAAAACATATGCCAAGTCAACTTGAAACAACTATTAGGGGAGGTGTAAACCTTGGAGTTAATTTTTAAAAATTCATTCCACATGCCTCGAGTTTGAATCAAGTCAATTCTAAACCATTGACAGATAAATCTTAAGGTTACATGATTAAATTGAGATAGGAAGCAAATATATGCAAGTACATATGAATGAATACAATAATGATAAATAAATTCAATATGTTATAAAAATTGATATAAACAAAGAATGCACAAAAATAGATAAAAACTTGACCATGAATCAAACCTAACATATAAATACCACTCATCGACATATTCTTACATTAAAATACTTTCATCAAAGTAAACACGACTATTAATAAGAATTAACATGAATATAATAATTTTAGCATAAAAATATAAATGTTGCAAAATCAAATTGCTCTTCAATCTTAGTTTCCGAGATAGAATGGGCAGCCAGTACGTAGATTAAAATTTATTAAACAAAATAAACAAAAAAATAAATAATACTGATAAGAAAAAGAAAAAACGATTCTTGGAACTGCTTGATGACTAAAACATACATGTTACAAATTACAATTGTACTTGCGCTCTTCTGTGATGAATGCCATACGACAGGGCATCCTTGTTTGCAAATCAATGTGTGTGGACACCGATAAAATATACATCAAACAAGGAATGATTACAAAAAAAAATGATTGCAATTCACTTGGGCTCCACGGTGGAAGGTACACTGAATCCGCCACTGTAATCAAAGGAGCCTCCACCTCCGCGTCCGCCTCCGCTTGTTCCTCCTGCTCCTCCCTTTTTAAGCAGGGCTGCATAAGGATGAGCATCACTCGCTACTGATGATGATGAATTGTCGGGGCCATAGCCAACTTTATCGCTGGCCACAATGGCTTCCAGTTCCTTCACCACTTCGCTCATGGAGGGCCTATCCGCAGCCGCTTCCTCCACGCATCGCACTGCAACATTCACAAAGCTTTGAAGGCCTGGAAGGCTGGCGTAAGAATTGGAATCCAAGTCTCTAAGCTGGATAAGCAAAGGATCTAGCAGCTCCTTAACACCATTCATTCCATCCGTCTCTAATGCGCCTTTCACTTCACGAACTATGTATTTTCCTCGTTCGATCGGCTGCCGTGCTGTTAAGATTTCCATTAAAACAACACCGAAACTGTACACGTCGCTCTTCTCACTCAATTGCTGTGTCATATAGTACTCTGGATCCAGATAGCCCTGGAATCAATATAACATGCAAATTGTCATTAGCCCTTACAAATTATCATCACATGGGCTTGAACACACAAATGTAATCTTGAATAATGAGTACCTAAATCTCAAGAATAGGAAGAGTCACAAATTCCAACGAAGAAAATCTTGAAGCAACAGGTCTAGGATGGGAATATATAAACCTACGTTAAGCTTTTAAGCTACCATTCGAATGAATTTGGAACTCCTACAACTTATTTCAGGTCGAAATTAACAATTCAACGTTATCTTGAGCTGATAATTTTACATAACATCTCATATACAAAGAAAGGCAGCACGTATATTCTTCTCTAGAATGAAATTCCTCTAATAGCGATGAGATGGTAAAGAGTGACTTGTATAGGATTACTGACAAGTGTTCCTTTTACTTGGGTGGAGACATGGCCTTTGCCCCCTGCATCGATACCTCCATCCGCAACTAATTTCGACAGCCCAAAGTCTGCTACCTTGGCGGTCAGGTTTCCATCCAATAAGATGTTGGTTGATTTCACGTCTCTGTGTATAATGGGCGGATTCGCATGCTCGTGAAGATAGCTTAATCCCTTAGCAGAGCCCAGGGCAATGCGAACTCTCCTCCTCCAATCTATATAAATACCAGTTCTCCCTGCATGGGTTTCACAGTACATGCTATATTTGAGAGCATGCCGATAGATTAGTGAAAGCAGTGTAATTAACCCTTCAAATCAATTACCTGATAGACTGTCTCTGATTGTGCCATTTGACATGTACTCGTAAACAAGCATCTGCTCTCCTTGCTCAAAGCAAAAACCAATGAGTCCCACCAAGTTCTTGTGATGAACCCGAGATAGTAACTCAATCTCGTTCTTGAATTCGGTACCACCTTGCATAGAACCTTGCTGCGCTCTTTTGATGGCCACCATTTCACTTCCCCCTAAAGCAGTCAAGATTCCTTTGTACACCTGAATGTCAATCCCTTGAATATTATTCTACTGTAAACATACATTATTGTATAACCACGTTCAATTTTAAAACTTGGGGGACATTTCCCAATTGCAGGTGACAAAAATAGAAGAGCACTTTGTCATAATTGTTCTGCATATATGACATTAAGTGCCTACATTTTTATTTTTTTTGGGAAGGTGAGACTAGCAAAAACAGAGAAGTTTGTAATCAAAATTAGCAACATAAGGTCATCCACTAAAAGGAAGCTGCAGAGCAGCGCATTCAAACTTTGCTATTCATGATTCACTTTTGTAAGCTTAAGCCTACACCGTAAGGCAGAACACAGTTTTGGCCTCAGGGTTCCATAGACTATTTTAAAGTCTTGTGAGCACTAGTAAAATCATATCATTTCATATTTACAAGCAATGTGAAACTAACAATACCTTTCCATAGCCTCCTGAGCCAATCACATTAGCCTCAGAAAAATTATTGGTCGCAATTTTAAGCTCTTGAAATGAAAACCATCTGGCGCCTTTCAATTTCGGGGCTCCGCTTTCCCCACCGCTTGCTCCCCACGAAGCTAATCGAATCATATCACGGAAAAGAAAAACACATTACTAAGGATTTTTAAACAATTCAAATTAGGCTACATGACATAACAAGAAAAATTACCGAAGGGTTTACTGAATTCAAGTGCCTTTTCAGCTCTCCTCTTTTGCTTCAGGGCATAAATGCTCACACCAAAAACTAAAAAGATCACGAGCGCACTTGCAACTGCTATGCCAACAATTGCGCCTAAGCTTAAGCTGTTCATATTTCCCTCCCCTGCAGTCCATAACAGTGTAAAAAGAATAAAACCCTAGCTCTCAATACCTGTGCTACTAAATGAAGGGTAATGTATATTCCCATTTACCAGGAAAAATGTATGAATCGGCTATAAAGAAGAAGGGCCCAAATTCATGAGGGGGTTTGTAAGTTTGCTTGCTCAGAGCAAAACCAATCCGCTGAATGTCTCTCCGCTTAAAGTGTTTTCCTTCTGGTGGGAAAATTTGCAATTGGATGTTGAGATAATTGTTTTCGTCAAAACGAAGGCAGCAAATGAAGACATAACCTGCAGGAAGGCTGAGATTGCGCCATATCGAAGCCTCTAGCTGCTGGAACCTTGATGCATTTGATAAGTCTGAGAACGATGGCGACCTGAAAATTAATTCGCCCGTTAACGGCACTTGACATGCACAAGTGGCAGGGTTGAGTTTCTGATCATGAGTGTGGCATGATTTTGCGCCACATTTGGATAAAGAAGTCTTGTATGAAGCATCAGTTGGCGCGGGCTTGCATATTTTATTGCTTGACAAGAAACTACCCACCTCACAAGCTGGATTCCCCAACAGCCTGCAATATCATTCTTGTCAATACAAAAAATAATGCAGCTCTAGGTCCAGACACATGTCCCCATTACTTCGTTATTTAAAACGGTGAACTTACAATAAAGTTCTATTGTAATTTGCTCCTACGGCAACGTTTTGAATCTCATTGTACTCAAAATCCACATATTGAAGCTGCGGGCCTATCTCGGTATCCATCTTCAGAGTCTTGTTGAAAGAGTTGTGTCGAAGTCTTCTGCTCTAGACAAAAAATTAGTTAAATTTACAGTTATTGGGGCAACGAGAACTCGGCTCTGTACACATTATTCTTAATACCTACACTGACTGAAGTTGAGGCAAGCTAAAAAGATCAGGAGGAACTTGTCCTTCCAATCTCCCGTTCTCCACCACTCTGTAATGCAATTATTTAAAATAAATAACCTCATTCTCACAGTAAAATGCGCGTAAATTTTGGAACCAAAATTTGAAGTTCGCTTAGAAATCTTACAGCGTTGTCAATGATTCTAATTTCGCCAGCCAAGCCGGAGCTATTGAATTTGTAAATGAATTGTTACTAAGGTCTCTGCAGCATAATTAATTAACACCAATATAAATCTGTTATTTTTAAACATCAATCTTCAATAGTTTGACCAATAAAAATAGGCATAGGGCAAACTCATCTTCATCGCTAGCAATTTATTTAAGGAAAATTCACGGTCAACAATTCACCACTATGGAAAATTCACAGCCAAGTAAAATTCACTGTCAGCAATTCCTATCATGGAAAATTTACCGATGGAAAATTCACCGCCATTAATTGAATTGCTGGCCGTGAATTTTCCATAGCAGGAATTGCTGGCCATGAATTTTCCTTCAGTGAATTGCTGACCATAAATTTTCCTAGAACTATAAAAATAGAATATTTATTTATCATATTTTGTTATGGACGAGATGCAAAATTTGACTGATACTACTGAACAATGGCTGTAAAGTGGAAGTCGATCTTACACATAATTTAGGCTGTGCCTCATAGCGAATAAGTCTGGCAGGGGACCTTCCAGTTGATTGTTGGAGAGATGCCTGCCAACATAACATTTTTACAGTGATGCTTTAAGTTTTTGTCGAAACAATGTTACTTCTTTAATGCCCTTTGTATTTTGGAGATTGAAAAATGACAGAGTGGCATCTTACAATTCGTTGATTTTTGTCAGGCTAGTCAGCAGTGGAACAGAACCTTCTAAAGAGTTTCGGTCGAGCCTCCTGTTCAATAAAAAACCATGTTTTAACGTCAATTTTCGCAGGCGAATCAGGCCAACGAGAATCAGATACGTCAATGGTACCGTACACTGTATACATACAGCTAGGTTACAATAGACAGAAGGAGCGTTCAACTAGGTATGGAAAGGAATAGAAGGGCAATGGGGGACATACAAAACCTCCAATGTCGAGACCAAATCCAGAGTCTCAGGGATCTTGCCTGTCAAACGATTGCTGTCCAACAGTCTGCACAAGATAATTTGTTGAAATTACCTACCATTTTAGAATTTTGAAGGAATACGCTTCAATGCCTTTACTGAAACTTACACGTGAATCAGCTTCATGTCCTCGTTGAAAATTTCCGGCGGTATTTGTCCCACTAATTGATTTTTATTCAAGTGACTACATAAAGAAGAGAGAGAAATATGGTCAGTATTAAAACACAAACAAAAACAAAAAGTGCAGGTATTTAAAGTCGATGAAACGTACAAATGTTTGGCTGCTGTGAGTTTGTCTAAACCGGGAGAAGTAGCTGTGGAGACGGGAAGAGACCCCCCTATCTGATTGTCTGCGATGTCTAACCAGTAAAGTTGATTAAGATTGCCAATTGACGCCGGTATCTCCCCGCTCAATTTATTCGAGTTCAATGCTCTGACAAGACAGTAATGGACGTTTTAAGGTGTTAGGTGGCCTTAAAAAAATCTGTACAAGCTTCTGTATCTAAGGTACTTTAGTATTAAATGTGTCCAGTAAAATAATAATCTTACAGAAAAGTCAAATTGCGCAAGTTGCCTAACTCGTTTGGGATAGATCCCGTAAAACCACAGCCGATCATGCTCCTGAACAGGGGAGGCTCTCAAATTTAAGTGAAAAGCTAAATCCGTATTAGGGACACATAAGATTTCAGAACTATCTAATAAGAGCTTACAAGGTGTCCAGGTGAAGCAATTGACCGATGGAATTTGGAATCGGTCCTGTCAACCCTTTGTTGTAGGACAAGTCTCTGCATCAAAGAATGAGCAGGTAATATAAAGACCGAGTCAAGCTTAATGCTGCATAAGAACAGATCCGCGGTTAAACTCGGCTTACAGTGATCGGAGGTCACTTAAGTAACCGATATCGCTAGCCAGCTTTCCTTTAAGATTCATTGTCGATAAGCTCCTACACCATTAATAAAATGTACAAAATTTTACATAAGTGAGCGACCTAAGTTGTAAATAGTTGCAGGCTGAATTCTATGATAAAGATTAACAGGAGAAGGGCTAGACTTACAGTGAGGTAACTTTAGAGTCGGTGCAGATAACCCCTTCCCAATTAGAGCCGCATGGATCTGGACCGTTCCAATTCGGGGGTGCATTTTGCCATTCTAACTTGAGTGCCCTCAGAGCAGCAGCTGAGAGGAAAACAAGCATTTTTCACGTAAATGTCCTAACATTTAGGAGCGTTAGGTTTTCCCACTCCATATCACTGATGCTGTAAAGCTTTAGGAGAAGACTGACTGTGTAAAGCTTTAGAAGAAAATCGACTGTGTAAAGCTTTAGAAGAAAACTGTATAGTAGATTTTAAAGATAAAGCGAGTGAGATATGGAACATCTAATGCAAACGAAATTTACCATTTTCTCCATCTGTGAATGCAATGATTCCATTCCCATAGCAAAGCAGAAGCAGATACAGCAGGGCGACCAAAGCTACAGCAGCCATTTATGTTGGATGTCGAAAATGTTATGCTCTGTTGAAAGCTCAGGAATGAGAATGAGCCATCGCTCTAGTAACTACCCTGTGGAATTTGAGTATGTTACAGATTAAGTTTACACTGACTGAGTATAAAAGAGAATTTCAAGCTCTCCTGACGACTCACTGAGCATAAAAAAGAATTTCAAGCTCTCCAGACGGTTGCATAATAACTTTCTCTTGCGCTGACGCATCGAGTACTAGTCGATAATGGCTCTCGCTCTCTTCTGGCCCTTGCCGTTGCTTTGAAGGCAATTCATTTTTATCTCCAACCCTTATCTTGAAGTCTACACCATTTAAGTGCTCCCAGTCATGACTTTTAATTCCGACCAATAAAAAGTAATGTAGTCCTCTCCCAGGGACATCAAGTGATGATGAAATATCTTGTCACGGCACACCAAACTCAACTGTACACCAAACTTATTTGGGAACTTTTTCCCCTTTTTTTCTCAACGTACGAGTTGAAACCAATACAATTATAACGTGTCTTACGGGTTCTACGGGTTATTTTTGGTTTGCTTGCTGCAAGTGTTTTCAAGTGACCCAATGTTCTGTGTAATGACACATAGACATGGATCGTATATAATTCCAAGTGACCCCAGTTCATGACGTCATACGCTTTCACCTCCAAAATATCCATGATATCAGAATATACATTTGACTGTATTTATGAATTAATCGAAAATAAAAATATAATTTAATTTCAGTTAATTAATAAATATGGTCAAATGCGCATTCTAGATAAACCTCATCTAAAATGAGGGTTTTTTTTTGCCACATTTCGAATTTAAGATTTTAATCTAGTTTTGGAAAAAATAAATTAAGACCTTGTTCCAACAATATATTTTAAACACTTCTTTATATGTATATTTTTTTAGTGATTCATTTTAGGAATTGTCAGTACAGAAATAAAATAATTATTTAAATTTT
>VDFB02142290.1:0-13879 GCA_007258455.2 Sequoia sempervirens | reverse complement strand
TGAGGAAAGACATGTGAAAAACATCGTGTATCTTGCTTTTTTTTGACAATTTCAACTCATAGGCCACTTCCCCAATCCTTCTCTGAATTCTATAAGGCCCATAGAAATGCAATTTGAGTATTTCCATCACACTTACCTTCAAGGAAAATTGCTTGCATAGTTACAATCTCACAAATACGATGTCTCTTATCTCAAATGTTCTATCCATCCTATGACGATCAACATACATCTTCTATTGGTTTTGAGCCTGCTAGAGATTATTCTTGAGTGACTTCAAAATGTCTTAACTCTGTTTGATCACATCACTTGCTCTTGATACCCTACTATCTAGCTAAATGAGATATATGAAGCTTTGAGCTTCATAGTCATACAAGGCCATGAACGCATCATCTTGATTGAAATGTAGTAGATGGTGTTGTAATAGTGCTCCCCAAAGTGGAGTCACTTGATCCAAGTCTTCTACCAATCAACAACATAATATCTCAAATAGCCTTCTATTGATCAACTTACTTGGGCCTAGATCTCACCTTTTAGAAAAAATCTCCAAGAAATTTGATTTGTAGCTTGAAAGCAAATTTAGTGGAAACCCTAATTTTGAAATAGGTTCCTTAGATCTACTCCAAATGAACTCAAATTTGTACTGTAACAACTTCAATATGGACATAAAAAGCTCTTTGCAAGAAAAAAAAAATCACCTAAGAGAGATAAGTACTTCCCAATTTGACCTCTTGAGCCAAAAAAAAAACCTTAATTGTTGCCCTTCAAATTCCAAGATCATTCTCTAATACCACGTGTAATGAAATAACTTGCACAAGAGAAGAATATAATAGGTAATATGTTGCAAATACTTGAGAATAATAAACTCCTTCAAAGGGGCAAACCTCCAAAAGTCTCCAAAAACAAAATTCGCAATGTAATGATAATAACTAACCTATACCTCTTATGTATACCATAATTATGCCTTGGATGCCACTAAAGCCAACTTAACTACCTATATAAGACTATATTAACAATTATATAACTTAATTAAGAGTTAAGGTAGCCAAAGTTGGAATACTTATAACCATATGCACACTAGCGTCAAGGGTATAGCACCACAAATATTTTGACTTTGCTATGGTTGATTGTTGCCAATGTGTTCAATTCTCATGGATCCATAGCTCAACGAAAAAAGGTAAGGGATCCTTATATATGCTTCTCTTGTCTTGCCCATGGTCATTGATCATATTTTTATCAACATGGCCAACTGATTGTGATTGAACTTTAATGCAATGCAACAATGGTTCAAACAAGAATGTGGCGGACCATTTAGCATTGTTGGCCAAATCTATTGGTCAAAAGGACAAATGTGCAAAATTTTAAGAATCCACCCCTACGACAATGGATGACAAATTGCCACATGGTTTGAGGTGGCATACTTGGTGGATTCAATACATGATAGTGCTTTTGCAACTAAAGTGAAAGATGTGCAGCTTTGCTTTGGGGAATGAATGAAAAGGAGGATTTGGCACTAGAGGTTGATGCTCCTTGGCCAAAAGACCAATATATGAGTGCTTTGTGCAAGTCTTCCTAAGGCTTTATTTTTCAACAACGAACCTAATACTATTGCGTGGTCTTAGGTGGCATGTTTGATCACTATGTTTGTTACGTTCAGGTGCTAGAAGAGTCTGAGCTTAGGACTCGAGTCTAAGCCTAGGACTCGAGAGTCTTGGAGCAAGACTCAGCCATGTACTCTCAAAGACTTGACTAAACTCGATGCAAGAGTCTGATCAACTTGAGAGTTTGGCAAGTCTTGCAGAGTACTCGCAAAGTCTTCAAACTATGGATTAAACCGTCGATCTGAAATAAAACTTGAATAAGTAATATACAAATCAACAAAACATATGAACACTAGATATATGTGGAGAAACCCTTGCAAAGAAAAACTCCACCACCAAAGAGGCCCAAGCTTGTATTGTTCTCAAACAATGGAGTACAACAATACAATCTGCTTATCCATCTAACGAACAATAATGTAGTAACATTAAAATTAATGTCATGTCCCTTTTTTCAGAATTAAATCCATCAGAAGAACCCATAGCCTATTTCTTCATCTCTCATACATTAAGTGTTGATGAAGATGTTACTTACACAACATAAAGGCAGGTTTTTCGAACAACAGAACCTATCTATCTTGAAAGAGTTACTAATTCAGTTAGGAATCAGTTATCCCAAGGCTCGAGAATGTCTTGACTCACTAGGTTCTGATGCAAGAGCATCCATGGATGGTTGCCAATCTTGCATCAAACAAAAAAAATTCAAATTTGAAATTTTCATTTGCATTTCATGATAGGAGGTTAATTTCATGTTAGGATGCTAATTTTAATGAGTTGAGCATAATTATATTTAATTAAATGAAAATTATTTTTGTTATGCAAATTAGAAAGTGGAGATAGTGGAGGTGTAGTTGCATTTTTGGAAAAAATCAGAAAAAGCAAACTTGGGCATTGGGTTTGTAAGAGTTACAAAATGACATGAAAAATTTATTGATTTTTCTATGATTGAAACCACTAATTCTCAAGAGGAGGTCATGATTTTTCCAAATGGAAGGGAAAATTTGATTTTGGATTTTTGGAGAGGGTTTTGTTGCATGTTTTGGATTCATTTTGTTTGCTGCAAGTTTGGAGAAGGAGAGAGCTTGGCGTGGTTTTTTTTGAGGGGTTTTGGAAGGATTTTTGTTGCAGGTTGAAATGGTTTTTGCAGCCATGAAGGATAGAAGACACCATTGTTGAAAGTTGAAGAGCTGCAGGTGGTTGTTTGCAAGAGGAAAAGTGCAGATTTGGAGGTGCTAATGAAGCACATAGTTTGATTTTTTTGTTGTAGCTTGTTTTAAATTCATTTTCAGATTATGTGAAGGGCATATGCTGCCCATCAGTCCTTTGTTGAGAAAGAGATTCAATGACCCCATGACACACTGAAGAACATTGATTTAATTAGCACCTGAGATATATACTTACAGCTAGCAAGTGATTCTATTAATCTTGACAAATTATGCATTCATCACTTTCCATAATAAATTAATAATTGAAACTATTTTATCCAAAAAAAATTGCAAAAGATAAAGAGAAGAGAGAAAAGAGTCTAAAAAATTTAACTGCTTCAGATATTGCACACGTACACACTGAAAGACAAGTAAACAAAAGCAAAAACTATTTGTATTTCACCAGAATATCTCACAACTACATACAAAATAGTGCAAGAGTTTGAAGAATTTAACCATTCACCGATGAGATAGCTTCAAAATACACCCAAAAATGGTGCAGCAAATTGATTATTTCACCAAGATAAACAGCTTACAGTCATGCAAGATTTACGATCAGGAATGACCTTGATTTTGCTTCAACACTACAAACCTCTACAGTTTGCACAAGTCTTTACTGAAATGAACAGAAAACATGAAATAGACATTAAATTCATGATATTCCAATTCAGGCTCTATTGTCTCAACAATTTCTGATCCTTAATAAAAGATAACTTCCTATCTTTTATAGAACTAAGATAGAAGTTAGTTACAACATTGTGCATGGGGAGATAGAAACAAGTGAATCAACATTAGACATGTGGCAAGAAAAATATCTTCTGCACATGGGCTAACAGCAAATAGTTTCAGAAGAATTGATCAAATTTATATCTTATTGGCTTAGTTGTCACTGCTGGTTCACTAAAACTTCAAAATTCCAAATAGTAGTCACATATCCTTGTGGTTGACAAAATCTCGGTGGTAATCCTGCAATTCAGGCTTTAGTATCTAGATTTGGTTGACTCTTTACCTTTATATCTTTATCCTTTGTTCTTTCTATCATTTATACTCAAAACTAATCTTGTTCCAACATGCTCTAAAATGCCCACAACTTACTATACGAGTTCATCAAGCTATTCACCCGCATCTAAATTTGGAACCGGATCATCTTTGCTATTCGCCTCTTCCAATATCCCTTAGGATTTCTATATCGCTGCCTAAATTTCTCTCCACATCTACATCCAAGACCCCCTTCATCAAATCAATTCATTTAAGCTTACTTCATATCAACCTTCGTATGACAACATACAAATTCATTTATCATTGAGTCCAATCTCGCGATATAAACCATTATAGCCATATCAATCAAATAATCCTTGCATTTAAATTCACCATTTGTGATTAATTTGTTCTTAAATCACCTTTAAATCCACTTAGTGCTTTTACGAAACTTTTCAGAGATTCTGATTATTATATGAATTTCGGAGATTCCTCCTGGATATGGAATTTTGATGATATCCAGTATCGGGTTCCACAGCAAACAAATTGTCCACCAATTTAGCCTTGCTTCTTTTACTTATTAACACAACCAGATGTGCCATCGGGTTTATTAATCATCATTATTTAATGTTTATGCCTTAATTAAGATTTGTTTTCGAGAAAAATCTTTCCTTCTACATCGACATCTAGATCAAGAACAAATGTCCTTCATCTGGTTTAGTTATTATTGCAATCTTTGAACAAAATTAATTGTTTCAAATTTAAGCAAATTTTGGGTTTGATTGTTTATGAAGGAATCTTTTGGTGATGCAAACCTTGTCGAGTTGCTATTAACTTTTTCCAAAGCCTTTTGCGGGCCTTGTTGTGGGTATGGGACATCATTCTCTACCGAATATAAGACCTAAAGTGCAACATCCAGTTCCACAACCTCCAAATTTCCCGCAAACTATAACTAATTAATCTTAGCCAATTTTAAATTGTTTCGACGAGAAATTGGTGCCATTTTAAACATGCTTTTAATTTCCATCAATCGAGTTATTAAAAAGATAAAGCCTTCATCACCTTAAGATGACATAAGCAAAATTTCATAAGAGTATGGGTCCCTATGCCGCTTTAAGCAAAATGGGGTGTGTTGTGAGACCACACAACATTAAGGAAAAAGTGTAATATATTAAAGTATTAATTGTAATATTTAATGATCATCTTAGCTTTAGTTAGTCGTCAATGTACTTTTAATTAACTTAGTTAGCTTTTAGTAACTTCTATTTACGCTTTAGTTTGTTTTAGCATCTTTCAGCTTTTTGCTTTAGTTTGCTTTAGTTATCAATGGTTTCTTTTTAGAAACATCGTCTTGTAATTTTCTATATATGGAGTATTCCTCTCCTTTTGTAAAATTAGAATAATGAATATCGAATATCAATTATCATTTCATGGTATCAGAGCTTAGGCTCGATCTTATTTGGCGAATTTTTTAGAAATAAAAATTCGTGTATTCCTAAGGGTTTTTTAAAATTCTTAGATGTTTTTACTCGATTTATTTTTTTAAATCGAATGTTAATGTAACCTAGAAAATTGAAAAATTATTCCAAAATATTTTTTTGACAGATTTTTTTATAAAAATTTGTAAAAATGTTTTAGCAGATTTTTTTAAAGATAAAAATCGAGGAACTTTTAGAAGGGTTTTTGTGGCAAACTTTTGTGAAAAATTTTAGAGCAAATTTTCAAGGGTTTCAAAGTGAAAAATCGCAGATTATTGTGTTCGAAGTCGCAATTTTTTTTCAGAGAAAGTTTGAGGGTATTTTAGAAGTTCATGGGATTTCTAGCATTTGGTTATGCATGATTTTTCCAAACTCTTCTAGCATTTTCCTAAGGTATGCAACTCTGAAGTTCCTTGGTCTATTTCATCAGAAGGAGTAACGTGGTTTGGGAAGTTGGAAGGAAAGTCACATACCCATTCCGGGTCTGCATTACTTGGGAGAATTTTCCTGATTTTTCCATTACGATCCTGGCGTTTTAAACGATTTTATTATTGCACTTGGTGGCGCTTTGCATCAAATCTCATCGGTATTTTAGCGGAGCAGCCTTTTTTCTTCATTTTCCATATGTCCACCTAGCTTTGTTCTAGCCACATTGAAGCTTCACATCCTTCTTTCCTGGTGTTTTAACTTCTATGGGCGACATTTAAAAAAAATCGCGGTCTTGCTTTCAATTTGCTTTCCAAAATTGCAACCGTAGGCTTCAAGTTTCATTTTGATGACCTCAGGATTTTTGCTTCTCGCAACCTAGGTTTTCCTTTGCATTTTGTTTTTGCAACTCAGTATGTCTACAAAATATCAAGGGTTTCTCGATTTTCAAGCTGTATATATTCGCTTCCGTTGGACCCCATTGTAAGAGTTTTTCAAAAAAAAATTTAAAATATCGTTTTTTGAAGAGTTTTGAAAAAAATTTACTGATTTTCAAAAGTCATTTGAGGATTTTTTCTGAAAAAATCCTACTTTTTCAAAGTTTTCCAAGGTTTTTCTAAAAAATATTACTATTTCTGAACCTCTTTTTTAGATGATTTTTGAAAAAAAATCATGAGTTATGCCAGCTGATTGTCTAGAGTTTGTGCCAGCTAATCACAGATTTACCTCATTTTTTGAGCTTTTGGAAAACGGGAGGGATGGCATCTTTGAGCAACGTCAGGTTGGAAAATACGCAGAGGTTCAATGGAAAGAATTACAACACAAGGAAGCAGAGGATGCTTACCATCTTTGAGTACCAGTGTATGGATGCACTTGTTCTAGGTACAAGAGTTCATCCCACAGTTGCGGGGAAGGATCAGGACAAGTATGATAGAGATAATAGGGAGGCAGTTATGCTTCTAAAATTATCATCACCAATGAGATGTTATCAGAAATACCATCTAGTAAGTCTATTGCAAAGATCTAGAAGCATTTGAAAGATCATGAGACTTCAGACAAGTGCAAAGCTTTCTTCCTGAAGAATATGTTGTTTTCCATTATGATGGATGACCAAGTGCCTTTGCAGGAGCACTTGATGAAAATCAAAGATATTCGCGATCAACTAGAGGCCATTGGTCGCAAGATGGAAGAGGAGGATATGGTGGTGATCACATTGAAAAGTTTGCCACGATCCTACAAACACTTCATCGAAACTCTCAACATTACATCCACCAATGCTAACTTGAAGTTTGATGAGTTGTGCAACAAGCTCTTTCAGCAAGATAGGTGGAGGAAGCAATTTGGGAGCAGTAGTGAGTCTCCCAATGTCAAACAAGCATTTACTACCAAGAACATTGACAAAGGCAAGTCCATTCAACAGAAAGGACAAGGCAATTCAGAGGAGGGTTCCAAGAAGTCTATTGCTTCCACTACTGTAGGAAGATTGGTCATATTCAGAAGTATTGCAGAAAGTGGTTGGCTGATGAGAAGTCCAACCAAGAAGAGTCTCAGCAAAGTGCTCAAGTGGCGGAGTATACTAAGCAGACTGAGTCTGCATATTATGCATGTTGATGACTAGAACACCATCAGAATATAGGTAGACTTAGTTTTTGTTTGTAGGATGACAATTAAGGGAGGGTATTAAAGTATTAATTGTAATATTTAATGGTCATCAGAGCTTTAGTTAGTCATCAATTTACTTTTAGTTAACTTAGTTAGCTTTTAGTAACTTCTATTTACTTGCTTTAGTTATCAATGGTTTCTTTTTAGAAACATCGTCTTGTAATTTTCTATATAAGGAGTATTCCTCTCCTTTTGTAAAAATAGAATAACAAATATCGAATATCAATTATCATTTCAAAGTAAATGACTAATTAATATTTTAAGTTGAGCACAATCACTTTCTTTAAAATGGGCAACTTAAATATTATTATAATTATTTTTTTTAAGTGTTTTTAAACACTATGGAGGGAAAAAGGAAATTCAAATTGAGGGCTCAAAAGAAATTTATATAAGAAGGGTGAATTGGTTATTTGCATGATCCATTTTTGTCATTTTCAATCAAATTATTTCTAGAGCTTGAGCACCTATGAGAATGAAAACCATCTTATCCATTTGTGATGATTCCATCCAGGGATCAGGTTGGAGCTGAATTGTGTAAAATTAATTTCAAATTTGGGGTGACTACGATGCATTTTTGAGAATTTCATCCATGTTGAATATTGCAAACAAGTTTCAGATCAGATTGAAGGAGACAATCACCAAAATCAGGGGCATCTATTGCTTTCTTCACTGTTGTTTGTTGTTGTTGAGTGCTGTTGTACAGATTAAACCCTGATCGCCCCATTTTTGGTACTCTGACCAGCCTTCCCACCCTTCGCCAACATGTTGCCGCCGCCATACCAGCCTACCATCCACCATACAGTCCTACTAGCAGCTGTACCATCCAGATCTACATTCATTACAGTTAGAAATTTCATCATTTCAACAGCCGTACAATTTGACAAAGTCTAATTTTGCTGCAGCCACCAGATTTGAAATCCATACAACAGTACAGCAACCTGTGAGTAGGCATTTATCATTGTAAATTCTAAAAATTTGCTTTCCAATTCAATATATCAGACTTTTATTTTTCCAACTGATATAATAAATTGAAATGTCAGATATGAGGGTTTCATCATTAGATTTAGTGGTATTGTTGTTCAATATTCATTATGCTCTATGTTTCATGTGTTAAAAACATAAAAATTTGCATATTCAATTTCAAAAATTGAAAACGAACATTATATACTTGCAAAAGAACATATGAATCCACTATCCCATGCCTCCTATATGTAGGAAATTGGAAACTAAAATACCATAAATGGTTTTCAAAACAAGTAGCTAATACCATGGGCCCAAAACTAAGTGCCCAAGTATACACAGAAAAATTTAATGCCCCATAGTCATGGTCAAGTAACCCAAAATAGAATGCAACTCCTATTACATGTCTTACACATCATAGATTCTATCATAACTGTCATGTTGGCCACTTTCTCAATCTTAAACACTCCATGAGGAAAATCAATGCTTGTCATAACACCTATGTTGGGAAGATCCTCTGTAAGTCCCAATATGACTTTTTCCAAGTAATCTCCACATTCAATGCCTTCTTACACAATATCACAAGTATCCCAAAGACTAAATAATGTCCCCACCCTCACATGGGCACCCCATTTAGCCCACTCCATGATCTTTGCAGATCATCAAGAGTTTGGCTCAAACTAGTTCAGTTGTATTTCAACTTAGAAACATATGATCTCGTTTGCCTATGTTTTGTAAGAACCTCGGTGGTTCTCAACCCCGATGCTCGACTGGAATGCTGAGTTTTGATAGTTTTTGTGTATTTTTGTATTTTTTTTTGTGTTTTTGAGGGTTTTCAGACAAATTGCTAAAAGCTGCGATTTTACTAAGAAATTGCTAAAAAATTCATAATAAATAAATAAGCTCCAAAATAGCTTTGAGATTACTCAGAAAGGATAGGCGCATATCATTATTGAATACTCAGAGCAATTACAATATCAAAATATGGCGTATGAAGTGAATATGAATTCATTACATGAAAAAAAACCTGATTCTTTTGCAGCCGCCTTGGGAAATGTGAAAAAGTACGGCCAACTCCAAATGTGCAATATCCAAGCTCGAAATCAGAGGAATATCTTCCAGAAACCTAGGCGCCCCTTCTGCCAAAGACTGGAGATCAAAAGCTTGAGCGAATCTTCTGATGGAAATAGTACGGCCCTTGCTGGTACGGCCTGGTACAGCAATAAATGAAAAGTACGGCTCCTTGGAAATTGTGCCAGAACTCTGATGGATGATCTCTGATCAAGTCGCCTCAATTAACTGATGAATATCTCTGTAAATCTCTGCCAGAATCAATGAATAAGCCCAGTCTGTGATCCCTGTGTGAAATTACCAAGTGCAAGCTTCAGCTGGTATTATGCATGTACCTTCTAATCTCCTCAAGAGTTTTCGCTCTCCAAACGTCATTCTCATGAAACCCTAGGGTTTGCAAACTCCAATGCTCAGAGCAAAAAGACAAAAGTTGAATATCAATCTCATAATGGTTCGATTTTGTCTTGAGTGAATATATATTGCCCTTTGAGAAATTCGACCCAATCTCCTTTTAATAATCATTTTAATAAAAAATGATTAATTCGCCCATTTTAACTTAGGAGAAATAATAATAATTAAATGACGCCTTATTTAATGAATAATATTTATTCATTATATCAAACAATCACTTTATTATAAAGTACATTAAAATTTATAATATATCATTTAATTCACACATTTAAATATATTAATAAAGTGACTTTAATATAAAGTCAAAATATTAAATATTTAATAAATCATTAAATCTTTATTTTGTCCGAACACCAACCGAATATCATTCTACTCGAAATGAATAGTTGAAACCAGTGCCCCGCCTAAATAGTACCGCTCGACCTAACTTTCTAAAAATAGAAAGTTCCCAAAATGCACTATGGAAGACATTCTCACAGCAAGCCCAACCTCAAACAATCATAGCATCGAGCTACCAACACCGAAAATCACGATGATCCTCTGCGACACTCCCTGCCACCAATGGGATCAAAGAATAGGCTCACCGCCAAACAAAGGTTGCTTAAAACGGGGACATTACATACTACACTTGATTTCAGCTAGAGAACATACCTGATTATGAGATGGTTGTGTAAGATCAACAATATGGAATTAGAAGCATTTGGATGTACTAATGTGTTATATCAAACCATTTATTGCCAGGTAGAGATGCAGGAATTTTGGGACTACCGACTCATTAAGACTTTGGCCAGAGCATGATTTACATAAACATTTATTCTTTTTCATCATATTATCTGGTCCATAATTCTTGTGAATGTTTGTCTATAGATAGGATAATACTTGTGTTGTCTGGTTCTATATGGTATGGCTGCATGTATTTTGGTGACTATATTTTGCACATGGTTCTTTGAGTCTTTACAGAATGGCTTCTCTCATCTGCTGCTATCACTGAATTGTAGGGCCGCTCCCATGGAGGAAGTGTGGGGGACCAATAAGGCACTGTTTGGAGGAAAAGTTCTCCAATGATGCTCTCTCTTTCCCATCTAGTATGCTGATGATGCATTAGAATTCTGTAGCAGAGACATTACACTATACTTGGATTACACTTGTTGATATTACATATAAAACTTGTTTTGGAATTATAGCTGTAAAATTCTATGAACAGCTGTTGTATTTGGCTATGAATAGTTGAGGACCGAGGTGGCTGTCATAGATTTGTTTTCAGTCATTGGGATTGAGCTATGCACCCCACACTGTTTGATATATGTTATTATTTAACATACCTGTTCATGTACTGGTACACATAAGTCATATTTCAACATCAGCATGATCTAGATGTGTGAATAAGAGATTATGGCTGTATTTTTTCCAGCCTGGAAATGATGTTTTGATGGTTAATGCTTTTAACATTGATGGGCTGTTTAACGTTATTCCTATACCTTTCTTTTCCATGTACGTTAAATGAAACCTTAGTTGTGATAGACTTCCTTTTGTTGGTTTTAAATTTCTCATTTTGGTGTGACATGGGGAATCGATGTGACATATCAATTTCTGAGCTTAGCCAACAGTATTGCTTAAGTGAACAAAAAATATCACATTTTCTGGTGATCAACCAAGGGCTTGCAACAGGAATAAGACTTCCACAGCTAAATTTCCATCACCGCCACAACCCCCTCGCTATGTCACACTGTGATGTTGATCTAATTATTTATATAAATAAGATGCTTATCTAAATAGGGTATTAACTCATACGTCTATTTCACATGTTTTAGGCATGTGCATACTCACAAGTAAATGCTCATAAATTGAAAACCTATCAAACTTAAAGATCAGAAGTTTCTAAAGTAAAAAAAAAAACACCTACTCTGAGCTGCTACGCATGGAGAGGAAATTAACATGTGCCAAGCACGCCAAGCCAGCCGTCCAACGCCAAAATTCTATCACCTCAGCTCGTCCATACCATTCACGTGGGTTGTGATTCAACTGCCACAATAAATTGCAGATCTAACCGCGTTCTACAGTTTACAATGAATTGAATGCGTTATATCTATAAAATGAGGAATGGACTTCTGTTTTGGGGGGAGAAATTGAACGTTCTGTGGGAGACTCCAGAGAGATGTTTGATTTCAGACTTCAGGAAAGAGGAGAACCAACCTGGGCGCATTGTTCACTCTAGATCTCTTCCAAGAATCAGTGCACACAAGTAGGTATCTTACCCGTCCACTTTGATATGCAAAATATTTGATCTCCCGCTGTCTCTGTCAAATATATGCATAGATTAAACAAGTATGATCTGGTAAACTTGTGTAGGCCATAAATATGTGTAGATTTTGCTGGATATTTTCCTCTGCCGTCATTGGATCATAGTGCAGGCTTATTCTTCAGATTATATTATTTAGCATTAAGACTCCTCATGATCTTGATCGCTACTTTTGTGGATGTATGGGGGTTCGATTTGCCTTATGGCAGCCTTTGGTCTAGGCTATTACCCTACAACAATTCGCGATTGAGCTTTGTGAAGTGCGTTATATGCAGATGCTTAATATTCATTTCCTTTATATATGGTATTCGTTACCCTGTGCATTTTATGGCAGTCAGCTATGACTAATCTTAAATCGCTGCTTGTGCTTATAGCCATTTTCTTTTGTTTGATTTATGAGTCGACATGATCCGAGTTTATTCTCAGCTTTGTATTTTCTTACACCTATCAAGCTTGATTCTGTTTTACCTTCATAACATTCAATTTTCTTTGTGGTTGGCATTTGGGTATAATTTGAATCACTGCTATGAGATGATAGGGCATCCATTTATACTAGACAAAAGCTCTTAAGGAAGTTTTTATCTTGTAGGTTAAAGTCCAAGTATGCAGTTTTGATCTTAGGCAAATCCATAGTCATATTCTTATGTGTTGTTTGTATTGTATTGGTAATCTAGAACATGCTACTTTATATTGTTTGATATTTGACCCATGGTGATAGAGTAGGGTTCGACATATTTAAAATTTAATAATATATATATATATATATATATATATATATATATATATATATATATATATATATATAAATCATGCATACTTAAATCTCTTTTTGAAAATTTGGTGTAAGACATGCCTTTATGGTTCCAATTGTCTCTATTGCCTCAATTACTTTCTTTAGGAGATATATATATGTATTTGGATACAATCTTTTGTTTAATGCCATTTTATAAATGAGGCTAAAATCTAAATATTTTGGGTTAAGTGATATTCAATGTCTATGTACCGAAAGATAAGGCCATGTAAATATGGTTACTCTAATATGTTGGATGAATGAATGGACCTTGTTACTTTTCTTACTGAAATTTGAATTGGTGCATATCAATGGGCATTGATCTAAGATATTAATAACCATCCTTAATTTTTATTTCATAATAATTGAATGTTGATTTGGTATCTATATATATACATATTTCCCTTATACGATCTAATCCGTTTAGGGAGTCTCACCAAACACTTGGCATTTGCAAATTATTTCTAGTATGGTTAGAAATTTGCAATATAATCAAATTAAAGATATTGTTAGCCTAAAACCACGTATTAACATTGATAAAATTATCTTGATATATTGAAGCATTCAAGTCTCTTTTATTCTAGTTGGTCTAGGACCTTCAATTTAAATACAAAGAACAATGAAACCCCTTCTACACAAAGGTAGTTCTTCTATAAAAAAAATAGACAACCTAAGTACTCCATTACCCTAGTTAGTGTTGAATAGTTACTTTATTACATTCCATAATATAGTCATTGGAATTTTCACATCCTAATGCTACATAAACCATCTAGAAGATAGAAATATGAGTGGAATAATAGGACTCTAATCCTTGCAATAATTCTTGAAGATATTTAAACTCTAGGTAAAATTGATTATGTGTGTGTCTTTGATAAGGGAAGTAGGGAACGATATATGTTATGGAATTTTTCAAAATAATAAAGTACTCACTTAATTACGTTGCATGGGGATTTTATTTTTAATAAATGGTTAAATAATTCTTCTTACTATAAATTGTTGACCAA
>VDFB02142288.1:0-11061 GCA_007258455.2 Sequoia sempervirens | reverse complement strand
AATATTTATTTAATTTATTTGATGAAAAAAGGATTATGAGGGTAAGGTATTTAATTATTAATTAAATACCTTAGGATTTACAGAATTAAAGATATTAATTAAATAATAATAATATTACCAATTAACTCGGATAAGAGGATGTTTAGACGAAAAGTGATAAATTTTGATAAATTAAGTGTCCAAATTTGGATGTCTACATTTTTCCCCTATTTGAGATGGTGCTATGAAGTAGCATCATTTCAAAGAATATTAAAATATAGAACCTAAAAGAAGATGGTTAGATTGGAAAAGATGCCCCAGTCATCCAAAGGAGTGACTAGGAAGGGAAAAAGAAAATGATGAAAATTAGGGATGAAGGATGCCCCCTCGAGAGGACATGCGGGTGAAGAGAACACGTGTGTGCTCTCGAAATAGATGATGTGATATAAGGGGAGATGAGGAAGATGATGCAAGGTGATGATGGATGAAGCACAAATGGATTTGAGGACAAAAGGCGATATTGCCCCAGTCAAGGTACAAGCGAAAATGGGTTGATGATAGATGGAGTGTTGTTAATGAAGGAATGAAGGATCTCAAAATAACACGAGGATAGGGAAGGATACATCCCACTGAGTGGTATTGATGAGGGAAGGATACATCCCAAAACACCACGAGGATAGGGAAGGATACATCCCACTGAGTGGTATTGATGAGGGAAGGATACATCCCAAAATACCACTAAAGGATAGGGAAGAATAACTCCCGATGATGATGATGAAAGTGTTGTTGATGAGGGAAGGATATATCCCAAAAAAACACCATAGGGATAGGGAAGAATACCTCTCAATGATACTGATGAAAGTGTTGTTGATGAGGGAAGGATACATCCCAAAACAACACCAAAGGGATAGGGAAGGATACCAATGGATGATGATGGGTCAAGGCTAGTAACAAGACTGGGGACAAGACCAAGGATATGATTAGATGATTTGGGCTAAATGGAATGGATGGGGATTGGATAGAGATGTGAGATAAGGATGAAGGATGAATGGATGGGGGGTTGTGATATACAAGAGGATGAGGGATATATGCAAAATGATGGAATGGAGAATGAAATGCAATCCTAATGCAATTTGCCATCTTCGGAGCACTGATTTTTGCTATAGCATAAGACACCAAGTGCCAGGGTATGTGGAACCAAGGCGGATTTGTGTCAAATGCAGAAAACACACACAATAGACAAGAAGGCTATCCCAATACCCCAAAGTCTTGAGGACCTTGGTCGGGCCAGGTATTGGAATAACCAAAAGCACATGAGGATGCCCCAGCGTAACACAAGACCACAAAGATCTTGGTGGGTACTACGTGGGACAACCAAGAAGACACAAACAAACAAAAGATCAAGATATGCCCCTATGTGGACTAGTCAAAGCACACCATGATATGATAGATCAAGGCGACCGTGACAAGTGATGATAGGGGGCTCAAATGATAAACAAAATCCAAAAGCATCAAAAGATCACAATCAATTTCAAATGTCCTTTGCCATAGGATCAAGGGGATGGATGGGATTGATGAGGTATGTTAGGAAGGATGCATCCTGTTGAGACCGATGATGGATACTAAGCTAAAAGATCGATATGACATAGGATATTCAAAACTAATTGGATTTGTTGATACAAGTGGATCTTGTTTGTTAAGAACCATCTAGATAAGGGAATACCTTGACGACGCGACACGAGGGAGACAAGACATGAGACTGAAACAACCTAAAGACCTAGGGGCTCGGGGGCCGATCAAAGATTAGCCTTGCCTACGTGGAAGCGCAGAGCCCTCGTAGTTCAATAAAAGGCTGATGACTGACCTTGATGGAGATTTTGATGGATGACCAAGATAGAATGGAGAACAGGAGAAAAGTGGACAACATAGATCAATGATGGATGGAACCCCGGGGGCGGATCAAATGATCAACCTTGCCTACGTGAAAGCGCAGGGGCAACGTAGTTCGACAAAAGGCCATAGACAAGTGATGGATGAAAGATGATGAGATAACCCTAGATAAGGGGTTAAAATGACAGAACTGACACGACAGAACAAGATAGACCTGTTGGATTGGATTGGATTGGATTGGATTGGAGGATAGTGACTATATAAAGCTCAGGGATGGGATAGTTATCCAAATCATCAAAGATGAAGTGGGCGAATGACATGCCATATAGATGAATGATGAAGTGATGAACGATGAGATATAAAAGATGTGCAAAAAGAAGCAGAAGTGATGACGATAAGATAGATGACATTGGATTGCGTGGGGAAGAGCCTATAGCTAGATACCAATGACAAGGGAGTATGAGATGGGATGAGGGGAGGGGAGAGGATGGGGGAGGAAAAGGATTGTTTGGGTGGATTGGATAGAGGGATAAGGATTTGGATGAGGAAAAGGTGACCAGATGGATAGATGACTGATTCTTGGAACTAGAAGGTGACGGGTAGGAACAGGTGGAAGATTACTCAGAATGAGTAAACGATTGATCAAGATTATGGAATGAGAGTTTGAAATGATAGAAGGAGGTTTGATGAAGTGTTGAGATGATAGATGAAGGTTCGAAGTGGATGAATGGTTACATGGAATGAGTGAATGGGTTTATTAGAATGGATGAATAAGACAAAATTGAAGAAGATGGAGGGGGGATCTTAAGACTTTGTTTGGTATCCAGAGACATTGACTGCAGATGGATGAAAGCTCAGATTAGGGGTTTGGTTAAGCTCAGGTTGGGATAAGATTAAAGCTCAGATTAGGATTGGATTGAAGACTAAAATGATTGAAGGATATGATTGGATTGATTCTATACCGAATTGGGGGGCTTAAGGAATGTAAGGTGTTGACAAGCAGATTTTTCCAAATTTGGCAATTTTCACAAATTGTCAAATTTTTCCATTTTAGGAAACTTCATAGTCGTATGTTTGAGAGTCCCAATTTTTTCCAAGAAATACCCATTGGTGAGATAGGATGAATTGCCAACTAACATCCCAGATTCAAGATATGCATTTCGAGTTATGAGTGAAAACAATTTTTCAAAATGCTAGAAAAAAACACTAAATTGGGATTTTGAGGGCCTAGATGAAAGTTTGAGGCCCCGAAAATGGGTCAAAACGGGTTCCAATAGCTTTCAAAGAAACCAGTTGGAAATCCACTCGTTATCCCATAATGCAATTGCTCGTCAAATTTTAGCTCAAACGGACACCCGAGTCAAAAGTTATGGCCTCCGGAAGTGTCGGTGTAAAAATTAAAAATCAATTTTGAAAATTTCAAAACATGGGTTTTGATGGCGGAGAAAAATTAGAAAATGGGTCGGGATTAGTTTTTCGAAAAAGACAGCAAAAATGTGATTTTTTGGCAACGATAGGAGCGCACCACAGTGGGGCGTATGTGCTCCGGGCCGCGGGGTGGACACGCCTGGGATGGCGGGGCGCACACGCCCCACGACGGGGGCGGAGTCGCCCCGATGGGGCGGATACGCCCCAAGAGGGTGGTCCCACCCCGACGGGGCGGATACGCCCCAGGAGGGTGGTCCTGCCCCGACAGGGCGGACATGCCTCGCGACGGGGGCGGTCTTGCCCCAATGGGGCGGACACGCCCCAGGAGGGCGGTCCCGCCTCGACGGGGCTGGACGCCTCGCGATCTGGCTGAGTCGGGCCTAACCCGGGCTGACGCCCAGATGGCCCACCGACGGGCGATGCCCGGCGAACAGGCTGACACGCCTGTGAGGGTGGAGCCGCCTCGAAGGGACAGACACGCCCCGAGGGGAGGGGACTCGTCCCGGGGAAGGGCGGACATGCCCCGAGGGGTGGAGAGGCTATGAAAAAGAAAAGAATAATGAGGGATGGGACAATGGACATTTGAGAAAAGATAAAAGATTGAAATGATGTGTAAAAGAAGCAGAAGTGATGGCGATGAGATAAAGGGCATTGGGTTGCATGGAAGGAGGCCTATAGCCAAATATCGATGACAAGGGAGTGTGAGATGGGATGAAGATAAAGACGAAAGAATGGATGAAGGATGGGAGGGATTATAAGGATTGGGAGATGAAGGGGATGGATATAAAGATAAGGATGGGGAGATGGAAGGGATGCTATGATAGATGTATAGGGAGATGAAGGGGTGTTGTGATAGATGGATAGGGACAGAAGGATTGGGAGATGGAAGAGATGCTGTGATAGATGGGTAGGGACAGAAGGATTGGGAGATGGAAGAGATGCTAGGATAGATGGATACGAAGATAAGGATGGGGAGATGGAAGGGATACTGTGACAGAAGGATTGGGAGGTGAAAGGGATGTTAGGATAGATGGATATGAAGATGAAGGGATGTTATGATAGATGATGTCTCCAAGGACTATGTCACAAAGGAAGCAGATGCCCCCACTCTAGATATGTCATATATGATGAGGCATGAGGGATGGGGGACAAGTAGATGGGAAGATAAAGGAGATAACTAGAGGTGGATAGGATGAGTGACCAAGGAATATGAGAGAGCATGGAGGAAGGGAATGTATACCAAGAGGTGTCCAAAGCATGTATAGATAGGTTCCCCTGTTTTGATCAAGATCACAAGAAGGATGGAGGGATGGGATATGATGGTAGGATGCAGAAGATAGGTGGGATGGGGGGATTTATGAAGAGGACGGATAACAGGAAGATGGGTGCATAGCTAGAAGCATAGGAAGTTGCCCCCAAGTATAGATGGGGATTTATGCATGACGCCTGTTTGCCAGGTTTTCATCATGGTACTTATCCAAGGTGCTTGTTTTCCAAGTTTTCACCATTGGATGAATTATTTCTCTTGACTATTTATTTTTTGACGTTTTTTCAAACTTTTTTTTTTTTGACTTTTTCTGAATTTTTGGATGGTAGGGGGATGAAAATGGATAAGGATATGGATGTTGATAAGGGGATTTAGAAGATACATGATAAGGATATGGATGAAGGACTCAAGCATCAAGTTCTATACAAGGTAGTAAGAGTCCATGTTTGAACTGACTATTGGATGTTGGGACAACCGTATGAGGATAAATGGATTATGTAAGAGGATGAATTAGGGGGATTTGAGAGGGGAGATACATGGGATAATGGATGGGATGCTGCAAAGGGTATGGATGGAATGATGGGGTGGGTATGTGATGGGGAGATGAGTTCAGGACCAACATTGGCACATGTGGTGATGGCTATGAAAAGATAAGAGGAGAATGTGGGGATAATGGAGAAGATGGAATAGCGAATTTCGGGACATAGGGACCCAAAACAGACTTAGGAGATGAAAGGTGGGTATGGTTAGCTTTTGGATTAGCAACTTTGGATGTTCTTACAGATTTTTCATTTGAAGGTATTACATCTTTGTTCTTTGGGATCCACATGGTTTTGATCTTTGCTTTGCTGGTTCTTTGCAAGCTATAGATTTGATTTTGATCAGACTTGCTTTTTCTTTCTTTACCATGTCTTTGAGGCATGGTGTCTGGAAAATTTATCGACATTTTCCTCTAGCATCCAAAGTGCTTGTACTAGCAATGGGATGGGTGTGAGGAGATGGACGATGTGGAGCAATGGAGGTAGGGGTATGGGGATTACGTGTAGATGGGGGATGTTGAGGTATGTGCCTTTGTTGATCCTGATTATGATGTTTATGATGGATGACATGGATAGGCATTGGATGGATAAAAGGATGAGATGGAGGAGGTGATTTTGGGATATACAGACCCAAAGTAAATGGAGTGGGTGGAGGGACATAAGGACCCAAGATGGATGGAGTAGATGAAGGAGGGATATGGATGGTGGTTTGGAGGCGATACGATAGGGGAGGAGGGATGGCAACATATGATTTAGTGGGGCGATGGGAAGAGCCGACATTTATTTTGGAAAAGGCTCGTTGAGGATGTCTAGAGGTTGTACCAACATCTTTAGATTGCGAGTCATGAGTAGTACATCCAAGACCTTGCAGAGACAAATGTTCTTTAGCTTGGATGGGCTCTATAATACCTTGCTCATGAAGGCCTAAACCTTTTCCTTGGTAGTTCATTCTCTTGAGCATGCGATCCATGATAGGATTTGTGTTATTTAAAAAACATGATGCGAGTCCATTATTAGGTGGAAGAGAAGGGTTGGCATATACGCTTTGTTTTTCTTCTGTGAGGAGGCCACCATGGAAGAATGTGAGAGTACCAAGGGGGTATGCAAGCGGTGTAGGTATAGCAGTTTTAGGCGATGATGGGGGATCATGAGAGGGAGATGAAGGGATAGCAACATGTGGATGGGTGATATCAGGAGAGGGATTAGGGGATATGATAGGATCTGGATTTGTGGTAGCAGGATCATGCGATGGAGATGAAGATGGAGCGGTGGAGACAATGGGATCATGGGGTGGAATGGATGGGGGACTGTGATCTTGAGGTGGACTAGATGAGATGGTAGGATCTTGATTTGGAGAAGGGGATATGTTGGCATGCTTTGGATTAGACTCTTGGCATGACGCATATTGTGTGGATGGAAGGATGAAAGAGTGTTGGAGAGACTCTTCAAGTTGGGGAGATGGAAGGATGGAGGATTCGATGCAGTCATTAGAATGGATTTGGGCATCATCGATGGGCTCGATGACTCTCGGAGTAGGAGGTGGATGTTCAATGGATTCAATAGATTTAAAGGATGTGATAGTAGGAGATGGGGGCTCGGTGGATTCAGAGGGTGTGATGGTAGGAGATGGGGGCCCAGTGGATTCAGAGGATGTGATGGTTTCATCAGTGATAGGTGTTGAGTGGAGAAGGGTCTTGTCACTAACGACCATGGATGATGGGTTGGGATGGCATGGTTCCACGACTGCAATGTGTGGAGTGGGGGATGTTTCCTTTGTTATAAGTGTGTGGAGTGGAGGATGTTTCCTTTGTTATAAGTCCTTGGAGAACTTTTGAAATGAGAGACTTGCATATGGTTGGCTTGGCTAGGGTGGTAGAAATGGATGAGGGATTATGGATTGGTGGACTAGGGTTAGATGGAGGAATGGGATTGAATGTGGGACTATGAGTAGATGGGGGATTAGGATTGGATGGAGGACTAGGAGTAGATGGATGAATGGGATTGGATGGAGGAATAGGAGTAGATGGAGGACTAGGATTGGATGGAGGACTAGGATTGGATGGAGAGTTAAGGTAAGGATATTGGAGTGGTGAATTAAGATAGGGGGACATGGATTGTGGATTAGGACAAGAGGATATAGGTGGTGTAGTGGGACAAGAAGATGTGGGGGATGAATTATAATAAGGGTATTGGGATGGTGGATTAGGATGAGGATATGTGGATGTAGGATTAAGGTAAAAGGGGGTGGATGTAGGGTTAAGATAGGAAGATACGAATGTAGGATTAGAGTGAGTAGAGTGGCATGGAAGATTAGGGTAGTGGGTATATGCGGATGAAGGATTTAGATAGGAGGATGTGGATGGGGGATTAGGAGTGGGGTATTGAGATGGTAGATTAAGATAAGAGGATGCAAGTGTTGGATAAGAGGATGATGTAGATGAAGGGTATGATGGATATGACGAATATCCCTTGTCAAAGGTAGCATAAGCAACATGATTAGGCATGGACAAAGACATAACGGGAGAATGGATGGAAAGGTGGAGAAAGGAAATGGAAATAATGGATTCATGCCTTGGATCGAAGATCTCGCTATCATCATCAATTAGGCTCTGACCATCATTGATGGATGATGATCCATGATGATTTGTTGAACAGAATGGATCAAAGATTCGGATGAGATGACGAAAGCCCGACTGATTTGACCGAAGCCCCGATGATGATCTGATCAGATTCCATTAGACGACTGGACGACGACGACTGATCTTGATCTTCGATGAGATCCGCAGATGACGATCGATAGGACGATCAGATTGACGGATCTGACCCAGACTTGGTTCCCATACTGACCGATCGACTCCTGACTGACTGACTGATTGACGGATTTGACGGATTGGATTTGGATTTGGTTGATTTGGATTGAATTTGATTTGATTGTATTGGATTGGATTTGATTGGATTGGATTTGGGGTTGATTGGATTTGATTGGATTTGGATTTGATTTGATTGGATTGGATTTGATTAAGTTATGAAAGGTATGAGGGAAAGACCTTAAGCTTGATCACGTGAGATTACCCTTAGTAACCCTAGAGCTTTGATTGATTAATAGGATGATTACGGCACCAAATCCACCTTAAGCTAGGAATGGATTGATTGGGCCGAGGATGATAACTTACAACACCGAATTCACCTCAAGATGGAAGCGAATTGATTGGGTTTGAAGTTAAAGACTAATAATCAATTTCAAGTGCTATAGTCAATTCAGGTAACCACTTAGTAATACAAGGTTAGGACGGTTTGGCTATAGGTGGTGTTTGGAGATGCAAATGGTAAGAAATGATTGGTGGATTAGGAAAAAATTAGAATGAATGGGGGGTTAAGGATAATTGTGGAGAATGTATGGGGATTTAGGATGGTTGAACGAAAGTTTAGAATAATGAGATGGAGGTTTAAAAGGGGTAAATGGAGGTTTTTGAAAGTTTAAAGTGATAAAACGAAGGTTTGGGATGATGAGGTATTGGTTGGGAATGGTGAAATGAAGGTTTAAAGGCTAAATGAATCCAAATGGGGGGGATTTCAGGTGTTCAGGAGGGTGTAATTGCACTTCTAGAGCAAAACAGGGGCGTAGACGCACTTCTGTAGCAAAACAGGGGCATAGCCGCCCTTCTGTAGCAAAACAGGGGCATAGCCGCCCTTCCACAGCAAAACAGGGGCGTAGCCGCCCTTCTGCAGCAAAACAGGGGCGTAGCCGCCCTTCTGCAGTGGAACAGAGGCTTGGTTTGATGCAAATGGCTATGGCAAAGACTTTAAAATGATAATGATAAGGCCAAATTGTTAAGAGTTCACTGGTTTCTCACAAGAAAACACTCTCAAGCAAATACAATCCTATGATTAGTGTTAAGGGTATGGCAAAAGTGGTCTTAATTTAGGATGCACAAGGTATCTAGGGAGTCCTCGATATACTCTCGGTACGTGAGGCACAATCGTGAACACCAGCCTATCACAAGCGTGAGTTGGGAACCCCAGCGAGATACTGAAGGGCTCGGACCAACTCTTCACGTCTATCTAGGTATCACCCTAGCTTCGACGCTCTGCCAATTACAACGTGACTGGATTGGGGTACAGCTTTCGCTCTCCCCCCTTTGTATACCCCGCCGGTATACGTGGTTGGAATCGTCCCTTGGGGTGATGAAATCCCCAAGCAGGTCCCACTATGAAGAGAGCACTAATTGCTTCCAACTACTCCCCAGGCTCACACGAAGTGCAAGGGGAAAGCAGAAACAAGCTAATACTCCCTTAGGGTAACACAAAGAGACAAGAACAGCAAGCAACGAATATTACTCCCCCTAATTAAACTATGTTCTTAGATTAATGCAAACAGCAAGGATAATTTTAAAGAAGATTGAGCAAATGGATAGCCCTGCAAGCAAATATTAGATATTTTATCCCGCTTTCTCCATCAACTTCACAAGAATATGCTGCAAAAGGTTAGCACAAAACACATGTATCCTTGCAAGAACAACGTTAATGAGAGAAATAACAATTAAATCTGAAATCAAAACACCAATTTTACCTTCCAGGGGGCGCAGTCGCCCTTCTGCAGCAAAACAGGGGCGTAGCCGCCCTTCTGCAGCAAAACAGGGGCATAGCCACCCTTCTGCGAAAAAATGGGGCGTAGCTGCCCTTCTGTGCAAAAATGGGGCATAGCCGCCCTTCTGCGGAAAATGGGGCGTAGCTGCCCTTCTGCGCAAAAATGGGGCGTAGTCGCCCTTCTGTGGAAAATGGGGCGTAGCCGCCCTTCTGCGGAAAATGGGGCATAGCCGCCCTTCTGCGGAAAAAATGGGGCGTAGCCACCCTTCTGCGCAAAAATGGGGCGTAGCCGCCCTTCTGCGAAAAATGGGGCGTAGCCGCCCTTCTGTGCAAAAAATGGGGTGTAGCCGCCCTTCTGCGCAAAAATGGGGCGTAGCCGCCCTTCTGCGGAAAAATGGGGCGTAGCTGCCCTTCTGCGACGTGTTCCTGTAAAAACTTAAATAACAGCAAACGTAAAATATGGGAACCCGTTTGTGGGTCCCACCGGGCGTGCCAGAAATGTATACCCTGATATTTATACTTCTCTAGGTGAGCAAAACAACTAAGAAATATGAAAAACAAAATACCAAGGACACCTTAAGATTAGCCAAAAGAGAGTGACAAAACAATAAGAAAAGTAGATAGCACAAGACAAATAGTTTTACCTTCCTTTGTTGTTGATACTCCTTTGATTGGCCCTTGCTTAAGATGGGATGTGTGCTCCTTGATGGCTCTATTGAGGATCTTTACTATGTGCTTGGATGCAAATTCAAGTGGATGTAATTGAAAATTGGATGATTTCAAAATGGCAACATATAGTTGCAAATTGACTAAGTGTTGAGAAGGCAAATTGGCAGAATAAGGTTGCTCCAAATGAAAGTGTTCTAAAATGCCCTTGAGGAGGGGGTATTTATAGAGGATCTTGAATTCTCTAGAGAATTCAATGGTCAAGATTGATCCAACAAGGTCAAGATGAAGGGCTATGGTGGGTTGAGAACCCACAAGCCCTCACATCTTGACATGTGGAGGGTGAAGTGGACAAGGGCATGTGAGGTGGAGATGAGTTGTCAAAAAGGTACATGAGGTGGAAAGGACATGCACCTTGGGGGATGAGAGGATTTCCACAAAAAGGGATTTCTTGTCCCCAAGTGGGAGTGAAAGGGACATTTGAGGAATTTTAGAATTCCTCAAAAATCTACATGGGAAAAGGAAAGGTGGTTGGGGATAAATGTGAATTAAAAATTCACATTCCTAGGATGAGTCTAAAAGATAAAAGATGGGCTCCAAAAGGTGGGACTTGGTCACATGTGGAGATTGTGACAAGTCCAAGGTTGGTCACATGTGGAGATTGTGACAAGTCCAAGGTTCTAGAAGCCTTGGAAGGATGGAATG
>VDFB02142287.1:42304-110790 GCA_007258455.2 Sequoia sempervirens | reverse complement strand
AACTGCCCGATAATCGTGATGGCTAATATGACAACGACGGCGTTAACTGCAAAGCATTTTGACTTCTTGGCCGCGTGGTCGCGAAGGAGGATCGATCCACTTCTTTTCTGCCTGAATGCAGAGCAGTCAGCCGATTCCATGCTCTCTGTGTTCATACCTGTTATAACATTAATCCCGTCTGTTGCTTTTCCTGCATTCCTGCCTAAAATTGCTCAGTTTTGTCTCACCAGTCGTAACACAAAGGGCGGGTTCCCAGTTCCTACAAATAAAAGTATTATTGTCAGTCTGAATGTGTGGATTCTCGTGTTTGAAATGTTCAACTGCATATCAAACGAACTCATTCACATGAAACGCGGCCCTTGCTTCTGAAAAGCTGCTTTTCTTCAAAGTAGGAACTTTCGGACGGAACGTTAAAATGAATACATTAATTTTGTTAATAGAAATATAACATAATAAAAATATTATTGTGAGGGAAAAATAAAATTTAAGATTTAATAAGTTTTTTAATTTTAATAAAATAAATGTAGTATAACTTGTATAAGTTAATTAAGGTTAATAATTTTTAAGTTAATTAAGGTTAATAATTTTTAAGTTAATTAAATATATATAATTTAAAATAAGTTACTATGAGGAAGTAAGTGTGAAGTGGATAAAAGTATTAAGTTTAATGATTGCATATAGGTGTTTCTTTTGATGGCTTTGAAATTTGATTATTTTTTAATTTCAAAATAATGCTTCTTAATATATGTACTATTAGATTAGATTTTGTGTAAGACAATGATTTGTCTAACTCAAATACATTCTTCCAAATGACTTTCATATCTTTTGGTTTGTCCTTTATTATGAAAATTTGATTATGCTTGTCTTATGCTCCTACTCATTGTTTATTGAATTCAAATATGTTTTCTTTATTATCCAAGCTAGCGATATTTATCAATATCTTTAAAGGGTTGTCAAAATATTAAGGGACGAGTTCTCTTAGATCAAACCTCATAAAAAAGTTGGTTTTATGTTCACTCCAATGATAAAAAATGGTAAGCCTCAATTGTATGAATGTTTCTACCTTGGGGAATGTGAAATTCTGAGAACAATTAGGGTTTTGTTGGAATTCTAAATTTCTTACCAAATTCAATACCTTTTCTCTATCTCATAGATTATCTTAATTCAATCTCGACAATACTCCATGAATTTCAAAGGGAAGCTTAATAAATACCTTTACTCTTGGTAATGGAAATCAATGTTGTGTGGTTGTCACTATCTTCTTCTTCACTCTTCTCCACTCTTCAACACTTCGAGCTACTAGTTGCTTATTAGAATGATCCTCAATAACACCTTGGAATATACTTATAATCAATCACATTTAATTTGTGGAAAGAGCATTAATGACATGCCTTGAATTTAGCATGTGCAAGATTTTTCCTATCCAACATTAAATTTTGCCACTTTTTTTTTTTAAAAAAAGAGAGGTTATGAAGGCATGACATATGAATCATAGGTTTTGAGAACCTTGTTGGGTTTTGACAAAGGTTTTTAAACCTTTCCAATCACTCATAAAACTTTGTTAAAATCATCTTTTGAAGTTTACAATATTGTAAAAGTAATTCTGTTAGCCTTAATTGAAGTTGTCAGAATCTTGTCGGGTTCTGACGATAGTTTCAAAACCACAAGGAAGTTTTGAAATGATTTTTCATTGCTTTCCAATTTCTCAAAACTTTTGGAAATCCATGTTGAGAACAAAACTCTCTAATTGTGTAGGCTCAAAGCTTGGTTGTGAGTACCTGTTCGAAGATCGATGAGGTTTTCCAAACCTTGTGAGGCTCTAACGTAGGTTGTGAAACCTTTAGAAAACTTTGAAACACTTGCAATTTCCTAAATTCTGATTAAGTACATAACTCGTTTGATTTGAACTGTTAGCTATTAACTAGGTTGTGAGAACCTCATCAGGTCCTAACAAAGTTTTGAGTACCTTTTTGGGGGCTGATAAAGTTGGGCAATGTCTCAATTAAAACCAATGTGTAAAGATATGATAAGTCTTTAACATGAAAACAATAGGATAACACATGGTTGTGAAAACCATGTCAGAATTCGACGGGGTTTCAAAAGCTACATTGGAAGCTGACAACCAATGATAGAACTTTTTCAAAATTTTACAAGACTCACAAAGGGGAAACAAAAATTGAGGTAACACTCCCAAATATAAGTAGTATTATTGTAGCTCCTAAATTTGAGTAATATTCTACCAAAAAATTATTAGGAGATGGGATACATGAAGGACACATGGTGATTATGTGAAAGAATGGATTAAAGGGGTATACTTGTGAAGATATGTTGGGTAATGGATTTGATTATGTAAAAGTAGTTGATGGAAGGTTGGGGCGTTGAAGGCATGAGTAAATTTCATGAGTGCAATGAGAATAAGGACCAACAACTCTGCACACATGGATACTAAATTCTATGAGTCAATTAGTTTTGGATAGGATGGTGGATTTTGGATCTTTAAACTTTTTGTGTCTCTCGAGGAGGAAGACATGAGCACCTTGAGAGGGAGAAGGCTCTTTCTCACTTGAGGATATTACGTAACTAGTTGGGGATGAAACTACAATCCCCCACTCGATGATAGTAATTGATGGATCATTCAAACCAGAAGAAGTCATTGATCGAAATATATTGTTTGATGATAGGCTCTTGGATAAATAGTGTATGAGATTCAAGATCTTTGAAGATTCTTTAATTTTTAGATTTAAAATTTTAAACTTTAGAGATTTAGATGGATTTTGAATTTTTATATTTAAGTATCCATGATATATTTTATACTTTTAGATTTAATATTTTGGGATTTAAGGATCTAGATGGATTTAATATTATGCGATTTAGTGACTCACATAGATTTTGAAATTTTGGGCTTAGGATTGAGATATTGGAATTTGTATTTGGGATTTTGGGGTGTACTATTTTGGATGGGAGATATTTTTTTTGGATTTAATGTTAGAATTTGGTTTTGGAGGTGTGTATTTGGATGCTTTACTTTTATTCATTACTTGTACGTGATTTGGGATCCATATTACTTTTTTTCTTCCTTTTTTATTAGTGGACCCACATGGCTCTCTAGAGGATTTTTTTGACTTGATTTTGATTTGATATTGCATGTCGATGCTTTGTGATAAGACTATTTGTGGATTCTTGTAAAATATTTGTAAGAAATTATCTTTTTAGGACATGTTTGGTACACATGTGAGAATAATAGTCTTAGTTTAGTGATATCCAATTACATGTATAAAGATGGTGGTTATTATATTTTCATAGATAGTCATATATACTTGAGCATTGACATGACATTATCATGTATGTGGTTGATATGATTGGGCTGTGATGTTAAATTTATTCATAATTACACATGGTGTGGTTTAGTGTTAGAAATTTATTATTATCTCCTATATTTTCCTTTGGTTCTTTGAATATGGTTACTCATGAGATCTATATATCTTATCTTCTTTATCATCTTAATTTGTAGGTTATTGATGTGATGATGAGTTTTCACGTTTTATTGGTTTGAGAATTATAAAATAATGCACTTGTGTGGGTTTGCACCACCTATTAGTTGTAGTGATGACTCATATATAGACTATCTATAGGGTGTTCGCAAGAAGTTGAGTCCACTTTTTGGCCAAAAAGTGGAAGTGTTTTTCTTGATTTTTAGAATTTTTCACATTTGACCTAAAAATTTGAAGCACTTAAAGATTGAATCTTACTCAAATGCAGTCTCCGGCCTGGCTCCAAACATGCACCCCTCTAACACCCTACGATGAACTGATTCTCAATATTCAAACCACAAAGACCACAGCACATTCCTGACCCAAACAAAGCTATTTTCAACCTCTGCACATCCACACACCCACTGTCCTAAGATTACCTTTGCACCCCTTGCACCTTGACACATCTTAATATCACACTCCTTGCCTTGTCCCTCAGCACACCCACACACCAAACCCCACACCCTTTGATTTTCTCAACTGAACAATTGTCCCAAGATTGTCTCACCCATACCCCACTCTTCCTAACATGCCTGCCAGCCACAGTTAAAACCCACACTCAAGCTCATGAACCAGCTCACCAACACTTGAAACGCAGCACAAGTGTTATCCCTTCACACTCTTAATTTTAGGAATCCTTAATTTCAATAATTTTAAAATGAACCAAATCTCATGCCCCTAATTTAAAGTGTCAACATGTTTCTAGCACATTCACTAAGTTTGTATCCACAAACATAACGGACTCTAATTGCACTCATTTTGGTGCTGTAAGGCACCACACTCTCACACCCCATTCAGGGCTTTATTAATTAATTGAGGTTAATTATGCCTTAATTGGCCCCTTAGTTCAAATTCAAACCTAATTAATTGCAATTTTTGAAGAGGAAAACCCGACATTCATTAATGCCATAACATAACACTTAACATTGGAGAATGTGTGTCCTATGTAAGTGAACTAGGACCCATTCGCATGAGGGGGAATGGGTCCTCACTTAGACCTAGGAACCTAATTTAAAATATGTTTTTGGCATTATTTCAATTATTTCAAATGTATATTCACATGTCGGCTTGCGTTATTTGAATTTTGGGAATTAATGTTAACATATGTATAAATAAGAGATCATTTCACTATGTTTCATCCTAGAATTTTCAAGAGAGCATTCCTATAGAAAGTTATGAGATCAAGAGCAAGTTCAAGGGAATTTTCAAGTCATTCAAGAGTAGAATTATTGAAGAATTATTGCAACATTCAAGATCCTATTAGCATGTTGAAGTCTTCTTGCATCATACATGTTATTTGAGCTAATAAGTTGATGTAGTGTTCAAGATCCATTCAAGCATTGTTTCAAGTCAAGTTTCATGATCAAGATCCACATCCATTGAATCCATTTCATGCAAGTTGCATATCTACATTCCAAGGTTCAAACAAGGGTTTGGTGATTTGTGACATTGCATTTGTTCATTCATCATTCCTTCATGTTATTTCATTTTATTATAAGGTTTAATTACCAAAACGGGGTTTGACCAAGGCAAACCCCCATTTACCAACAAAACAACATTTTTCCCTCTTGATGTTTGTTTGCAGATTTTAGGTGGAAGATGTCTTGAAGAGAAAAAATTGCAAAAGTTGTCAAAGTTGCATTTGTTGTCATCATTCTTGCAATTTCGCAGAAACTGAACTACAAGATTTATTTTTGTCTTTCCAAACATGAAATTTGGGGATTTGGGAGTGCAAACACAACAAAAGTGAACCCAAAAACCATTTTTATAGAGCTCTAGCCAGGACGCATTTGCCATAGGGTGAACAAGTCCCTAGTTTGCTTTAAAAAGGCACTTAAATTGGTGACTAGTACACATCACTTTCCCATTCTTAGATTTGCATTTTAGTTTCTAGTTCTATCAAAATTGAGGTTAATCTACTAGATGCACTTTATAGATTTCCTTTTGGAGTTGTTTTGCTATTTTGAATCTTTCTCCCCAAAGTGTTGTTTAATCAGGATCCCCATCCTTACATAAAAGGGAAATCAGTAGATTCACATCTTGAATTGACTCACCTTTTGATTGAAAATCATTTCATTGTTTGGATCTCATTTCTTGAATGAAATTAGAGAAATAGGTCCATTTTACCCCCTATTTTCCATTATTCCATGTTGGTGAACCTCATTTTTCTTCATTTAAAAAAAAAAGAATAAATAATCCAATTGTAAAAATATTACATATTTGAAATTTACACAGTCTATTTATAATGGGCTTTAATTTCATTATTTTTTTTTGCAAAGAGTGTCTTCAGACATATATCCAATGTCACTCTTTTGTAGTGACACTGACATGACCTTCAAGTTGCAGGTCAAAGTAGGTCCAAAGCTAAGGGTCGACGCCCAAGCATTTTTTCTAACCTAAAACCCATAGTAGAAACTAGGGTAGAGATTGAAATTTTAAGAAACAAGATCTTGTTTAACTTTTTTTTTAAATATAACCCTTCAGGAAATGGGATCTCATTTCTAGAATGAGATATTGTTTCTAGAATATGGGATCCCACTTTTGGGTCAGGGTCTCGAAGTGAAATAGAATCTCTTTTCATAAAAAGTGGGATCCCCTTTCACTTTTCCTGATTAGGCATTTTTTCCCAAGTCCAAAACTTCCACGATAAGTGGACCCAACTTTGTGCATTTACCCTATATCCATAGGTATTTTTAGTGTTGATACAAATATAGTTAGTTGACCTTATCTATGGAATTTTTTTTATTTCTTTGCTATATTACAATGAGGATAGTTACTAGAATTTCTAGATAGTCATTTATTGAGACTTTTAGCATTATATTTTTATCTTCTTTTCTTGGAGATCTTCAAGTTTAAATTTATTCTTTGCAGTTACTCTAGTATAATCGAGTGAACAGAGGCCACGGGTGGTATTCATTTAGGAGATGGTTATCATGATTTTCTATGGATAGATCAATATCACTATTTAGTGGGAGCTTTAGCAATGATGTGTATTTATCACTTAGTGATGAGTGATCTTCTACAATGGTTATGAGTGTCATGGAAATAATTGTGGATAATATTTCTTGTATACAATTAGACTAATTGTATATCTTTCTAGTTCCCTTAGTGTGATTAAAGATTCAACATATTGGTTAGCTATGAAAGACTCCTAGAGTATTTGGTTGAAGTGTCAAATTATGAATTTTCAATTTTGATAAGGATCCTTGGTTGAGAGGGTGTTGGAATTATTCCATAGAGGAATCTTGATCATGTGTTAGAGTTTTTGCATGATATATATGTTCTTGAGAGTGAGATGTGTTCATTAGAGCATGTGATTCTACAAGGAGATGTTAGATCAAAATACATAATGACGCATCCGTAGATTCTCTAGATATACAATGAGAGATTTGATAGTGGTCTAGATAGTTCTCTTGGTTTAATTTAAATATTGATGTTTTCTTAGAGCTTCATGATAGTGTGGTGTTGCATTAGGATTTTAGCATGGATTGATTGGTTGTATGTGATTGTGGATGGGTAAACCCACAAAACTGATTTACAATTCCATTGAGGAAGGAAAAATGTATTTTCGGATGGAAAATACTTTAGGGGGTTTGATAGAACTAGGGGGTTCGCTAGAACCAGGGGGATTCAAGTGAACCTCCCTTTAATGGGTTTATTTTTTAATTGCGTTAAAGTGGGGTTTTCAAGAACAAGGGGGGTTCAAGCGAACCTTGGTTCACTAGAATCCCCCTTTTCCCCCCTTCTCCCCCTTTGGCACAAAAAATCTCCAGAATTTTTCTCTTCAAAGCTCGAGTTGAGGATGAAAATGGATGAGACTTCACAGACCCAACTGGATGATGGTAGTCTTCAAAATTAGCTATCCAATGAATATAATTTTAATATGTTTTGGTTTTATTATGTATTTGTTTTTTTAGTTTGATTAAACATAGGGTTTTCACTGAAAATCAAGCTCTGTGTTATGCACATGTGGAAAAATAACAGATTATCAATTTTTTTTTTGAAAAATATCAGTGCACTAGATATTGATATCCTTGATCTACTAAAAAAAAAATTGAATTTCGATACATACAAAAAAGGTTATGTTGTATATAGTCTGCCTATGTCTGAATTGTAATTGGTTTGACTTCGAAACTTGATTAAGGAAAAAATATTCAATAAAACACTATGAAACAAAATGAAAGCGCTAGATATCGTAGTTACAAATCTAAATTCAAAAAAAATAGAATTTTATCCTTCATGGAAAAAAAGTTATGTTGTATACGGTGAGCATCACTCCTTGAAAATGGAGTTTACTGAAAAAACTAGTTTTCGAAGGAGATGGAAAAATAAGTGCAATCTGATTCCAATTTTTTTGAAAAAAATATATTTAGAATCTACAGAAAAAATGTCACAAACCACTAGTTTGCATCATCTTCAAATTCCTCACGGTTTAGCTGCTATAGGTGCCCAAAAGTGAAGATTTAGTTAGAAAAAATTAGTTTAGTGTCCAGTTTGTCCAAAAATTGTAAACCGGTATTGTGGGATCACTTGAATACTTGGATATTGAGGTGAGTTATGAGTTCTCTTAGATTGAGATACATTTTTTGAGATTATTACTCTTTGGAGGTTTCAAAAATAAGACCAAGGGACCTTCACATGTATATGGACATGAGTCCATGATAGACCTAACGAGGATATTATTCTTGGAGAGATTCATGGTGGCTTGGTGTATCCTAAAGAAGCAATCCCATTCCCCACTCTTTGTCTACTCAATAGATAATAACTTGATAGGTATAATCTACTTTATTTTTGGATGTACTATGTTTTATGTTTTTTATTCTTATGGAGACAAACATTGATCCATGGTGTTGGTCATATGAGATACACATATTTTATTTGATTTATGAACTTGAATGAATGGTTGGTGTTGTTAAGGCTTTTTAGTTGGGGTTTGTGAAGGAGATCTTATTTGCACAACTTAGAAATTTAAGGTGTTGATAGAAGGACATATTAAGTCATATGTTTTTTAGGTTTTATCTCTTTATTCTTTAGCTACTTCCTAGAGGTTCATGTTCCTATATTTTGGATGTGGAGAACTTGGGAGAGTTATGGTGAATTCTTAAGTGTGAGTATGTAATATTTTGTGTTTCATGTGGGGATCATTAAGATTTTTCTTTATTACTATATGGTTTTTATTATTAGCCACACCATAGTATGAGTTTTTATTGGTAAAATTGGAATGCCTCGATCGATTTCATATTTGACATTACCCATGCAGTGAGAGTTTCTAAATGAGTATTTTCTTCATTGAAAAGTTTTACAAGGAGCTCGTGATTATGGTTTATGGGTTGGATATAATGTTAGAATTTGATTTATTGATGGTTTTGGATAAATTTGGAGGTCTGGATGATTAGATGTATTAGCATTTTTTGCGGTTCTTATTTTTAGTCATGTGGGTTTTCTCCTTGGCAGTATATTAGAGTCTTTATTATCACTTGGATTTGGTGCTTATGTTCTTTAAATTGGTGCATTTTCACCTTGAATTATTCATTTTTCTTCATATATGGTGGTACACTCACAATAGTGTGTCCCACTTATGGGATATTAGAATTTACATGGTTAGGGAGAATTTTTTTAGCAAATACCTTTCAAAGGCATTTCTTTGAATGGAGGTACCTTCAAAATTGAAAAGGTGTTTCTTTAGTTAGCTTTGAACAAAGGCGTACTTTCATTCTAAGGTTATTCAAATTTTTAATATTTTTAATATCTTTTAAGCCATGGAAAGGAAGTTTGAAGGCACGGGTTCAAATGAAGGTCCTTGATAATTTTGAACAAAGGTACCTTCATTCATAGGTCTCTCAAATGAAGGTCCCTAGATGGACCTCTCTATCTTGGTCCTTAGATTTTCCTCATATTTTTTGTTTCAAACCTTCGGTTGGACTAGAAAATTAGATCAACATGATCTAGGATAATTAATAGAATTATATCCCTCAAAAAAAGTTTTCTAAAAAGTATAATTTTGTATATATTTAATTTTATTATTATATTTATTTTCTATTTTCTAGTGAACATAGATTTTTCACTAAACATCAAGGTCTCTATTCCACACAAGGAATAATACAAAAAAAATATTTAAAAAAAATATCTATGCACCAAAAATTGATATCATTATTCAAATAAAAATAATAATTTGGATATATGTACAATTTTATTTATTTATTATGGAATAAACCTATGTCTAAATTTAGTTAATCCCACTTCAAAAATTAATAAAAGATATGTTACACAAAATTATGAAAAAATATCTATATATTAGATATTGGTGTTACCAATTTATCTTTACTTAAGAATTTATAATTCTATATTTTTTTGAACAATGCATTATGGAATAAATATTACTTTTTTAAAATACTGTAACTATAAAAAAATTAAGTTATTTAACATTTCATTAAATATTTTATAAATCATTTTTATTTTTATTTTTAAAATACATTTGAAATCTATACACAAAATCTCAAAAATCACTAGCTCACACTATTTTAAAATTTTAATGATTTAATTGCTAGAAGTGATAGAAATTAAAAAATTAGTTTAAAATTTTGATTTCAATGTTCTATTTGAATGAGAGGATTTCTTTCTCGAGATGGTGGTCACCTTGGATGTAATTGTAGGTATCTTAATGGAGCATGCAAAATGTTGAAGATTCATGTGGTTTCATTGATGGCTATAATGATGTGTTTTATCAATTGACTTTTATGTAATATTTGTATACAAGTGAGAGAGTGTTAGAAAAAAGGTGTTGTACACCTTGCACAAGGAAGTGATTATTCTAATTATATAAAAAATAAATCCATAAACATAAAAGTGATTTGGAAGCATCGTCTTGATCCAAACAAAAGCACATGTCTTGCACATGAATTGAAGCAATACACAAATCAAGAAATATCATTTTGAAACTACAAATGATCAAATTTCAAAATCTTTATGAAAAACATCCATGTACAATCATCAAACTAAATACTTTATCCACTTTACATTTTATTTCTCATATTAAAAAATTATTGTACTTTATATTTTATTTCTCATATTAAAATATTAAAAAATTTCATTATAAATTTATTATAGTTGAAAATAACTAATTGAAATTGACTTATACTGAATCATATTTAAGGAAAATTTGTTTTTTCCTTTATAATAATATTTTAAATCTAAATTGTTTTATACAAGTCATATTACATTTATGGAAATTTTATTTTTCCTTCACAATAATTCTTGTACCATGTTATCTTTTGTATTAAGAAAAGTAGCCTTTACCCCATTCAAACACGAAGATCTAGACATTCACCTTGTTTCGTCGAAACCTCTGAGGTTCTGAGAGGAAAATGCTCCGCCATGTCTGGCAATAATACCTTAATTCCGTTTTGAAAATCGAGCAATTAGAGGCAAGCATCCGGGAAAAGCTCCAATATCACGTGCCACGACGTGCCGGTTCTTTGCTTCCCGGCGTTTTGTGCTGGCCGATACACCCATCTACTGATGAGACTCTATAATTCTGTTGAATCTACTCACTGGATTAATGGGGGTTAATGTTGTAACAACTATGAACACAGAGAGCGTGGAATCGCCTAACTACTCTGCATTCAGGCAGAAAAGAAGTGGGTCGACTCTCCTTCGCGTCCACGCGGCCAAGAAATCAAAATGCTTTGCAGTTAATGCCGTGGTTGTCATATTAGCCATCATGATTATTGGGCATTTTCTGGAATTCGAAGGGAAATCCACAAACAACGGAATCTATGCAGAGCCACAGGAATCCCAAATCAAGAGCTTGGAATTACTGCAACTGAATTCGTCTCTAAAGTTGGAGAACGATCGTTTAGCGAGCGAGTTGAATACTCTTCGCACAAGGCTTGAGGACGCTGCCAAATGTTTCCCCAATAGTAGTGATAAATTGGAAGTGGCAGCCTCGCATATAGCTTGTCTGGAAGAAGTACTTGTGCTTGGAAAGCAAAAAATTGTTCTGCCTCGCAGCAATGATGCAGATGGTTCCTTGGCTAAGTGCAGCGAAGAGAGACAGAAACAGGAGGATCAGATTGGAGCTCTGAAGCGAGAGATGGACGTTCTGGGGAACCATCTGAGACGGTCCGTTGAGTTTTTACCGTTAAAGGACGCAAATATGGCATCCATAGAGGAAGAAGATCGGACCTGGTTCATGAGCACAGTGCGGGAGAAATCAGAGAATGGAAGCCCTCAGCAATCTTATTTCCCTTCGGAGGCCTCTAACGGCAAAATCCTGTGCCTTAAGGGAGGAGACAAGAGCAACGGCACTCTCAACTCGTACGCATTCGCATGGCCAAATTATTTGCCGCCTAATTCCAGTCTTGTTGGAGGGCTGTCCTTGATATCAGACAGCTTCTATGATTATGGAAATCCATGGCACAGTATGAGCTCTTTGACTGTGGCTGCGTCATGGCGAATGGAGAACCAGTGTGAGGCGCCTCAAAGATTTGTTCTTTATCACAACGGAGAGCTGGTAACGTCAATGGGCTCCTATATTTCCAGTGTGTTGCATGCTGCTTTGGATCGTCCAGTGCAAACACAAGAGTTGGGTGATGCGCCTCTGTGTTTTGAAAAGGCCGTGGTGTACCGCAGGGGACTGGGCAGCATGTCGTTGCCGAAAAGAACTGCACTTTTCGACATGATCCGTTGCAAAGCACGGAAGTTTTGCAACATACCTGAAAGCCAGCGGATAATCGATGGGATTCGAACCATAAACGTCACACTTGTTTCGCGGACCGGACCAAGGTCATTTAAGAATGAATCCTTGGTGGCGTCGGTGGTTGCAGGGGAATGCAACAAGGTCCCCGGTTGCAAATTTCGCCTTCTTCGCTCTGTTAATCTAAGCTTTTGTGAACAGGTATTGCCAAAGTTGTAGCACTAGATAGGGCTGAGATTTCTTTTCATAACCCATTGATTAAAGTTTGCGTTACGTTTGAATGTGAATTCAGGTGGAGGCCATGAGCCGGACTGACATATTGGCTACTGCTCATGGAGCGCAGTTAACAAACATGATTTTTATGGAGAAGGGGAGTAGCGTGATGGAGATGTTCCCCAAGGGTTGGTTGGAAGGCGCGGGCGCGGGCCAGTATGTTTTTCGCTGGTTTGCAACCTGGACAGGGATGAACCACGAGGGTGACTACAGGGATTCCCAAGGTCCCGATTGCCCCAATCCCCAGGAGGGACGGATCCCCTGCTTTTTGTTTCACAAAGATAGACAGGTGGGACACAACCAAACGTTTTTAGCACAATGGACTTCTGAGGTGCTTACCAAGTTTCAGAATAGGACCTCCTACGAGACTTCCCAACCAAGCACCTGCCCCTGCACTTAGACTTTTGTGGGAAGATGGTTAAAATTTGTTTGTAACAAGTTGAGATCAAGTCTCCAGCACACAAAGGTTTGGTCAGGAGAGCTCTCTATACTTCCAGCCATTACCTTCATGAGGTTCTTTGAAGTTTGAAGTATGTATACATATATTTCGAAGCAAAGTGCAATCCCTCTCAAACTTATGTGATGCACTCCTTTCTCTATGTAAACAACAATAAACAAGTGAAGTAGGTTTCAGGGCAATTGCCCAACAGTAGCTCAATAGTTTTATGCTTCATTAAATAAGAAAGAGTATGGTTTATTTTGGAATAATAACGAAGTTGTGGGAGGAGGCTTAAGGGAGTTAATTGGAACACGTCACAAATTTCAAGTTGTAAAAATGTTGAAAAGAAATGAAAAAGTGTTTTTTAACTGTAAATAAATAAAGATATAAGAATAAGCTCTCATCTAATAGTTGGTATAATTTTTTCACAGTCCATGAAGTTAGTTATGAAAGTTTTTGGATTCAACTATGTATGCTTATTTAGATCGACGTTTCAAATCACACTCAACAATTCATCATCAGGGAGAGGAAAAATGATGAACTACTGAGTGTGATTCGAAACATCGATCTAAATAAGCATACACAGTTGAATCTATAACCTTTCATAACTAGTTCTCACCTCCACTCCTCTTATTCGATTTCAATTGTTCGTTCAAGAATAAGTTCTCAACTTTTACATTATCATCCAAAAATCTACAACTCAGACTCTCATGTTTCAGTCTCCTATATATGAATGATCAATTTACAAGTACATACCGCCAATCCAAAGAACAACCTACATTTCTATATCACAAAGCAAGTCCAACAAATCTGAAATACATATTATCAAATCCAAAAGCCTCACAAACATTCTCATAATTTTTTATTTTTGATTCTAGCCAATACAAATTATGCTAAACCTGAAATTTAGGTTGTTTTAATTAAAGCAATTTCATCGATCTCATTGATCTACAGGATTTGAGGACAGTTATACAATAGTTGAGGTTTAAGTTTTATTGGATGCTTGTAAATCATCTAACACAAATCAAATTCTCAAAGCAACATCATCGATCTCAACGAATACGAGGTAACAATAATTACTAAATATTGTAGATTATTGCAGGAACACAAATCAAGGGCATGCGAAGGAAATTGTAGATTTCCTTGATTTCTCTAATTTGGTGTCAACACCAATCATATATTATCATGAAATAGCACTCAATAAGTATAATTCTACTAATCATGAAAAGTGGCAACCCATGATTCGTCTATTCTATCATATGAGTCCTCTCTTGGGTCTTTTCGAAGGGCCACGTAATCCTTATTATGTATTGATTCGCTTGTCTATTCTTGTTGTCTAACTCAAATAAAAGTTTTTTTAAGATCTCTTTTTAAATATGCTTTCATAGTAGAAGGTTCACCAAAGACTTGTAGGCCTAGATGCATTATGATATAGTAGCAAATTTGATATCTATTTGTTAAATCTAAAAATATTAAAAGGTCTCTTTCAATATGATATTTATTTATTAATTTATTTCTTGGATATATATATTTAAATCTATTTTACAATATTTATAATATTAATTGGTTATCTTATGCTATATTTATAGATTTGTGATACACCTTGTAACTATAAATAGAAATATAAATATCATGTAGATCCTACAACAATAATATTAGAAATGTTTATCACTAAGTCTTTAATGATAAAATACAAGTTTGCACATGTTAGAATTATTTGATAATCTTGTTAGTAACTTAAGTTTCTATTTTCCAAAGTATTATATTTATGCTTATGAATGCTTATGATATAGTGCTCAATTATTATATTTGATTTATGATGAATACATTGATTATCATTAATTTATGATCTTATGCTTAAAATTTGAAATCTTGAAAGTATTCACACTAGTGAAAGAAAAAATATTGAGACTACTAGCTTGTGGTTTTATAGGATGTGAGTAGAAGACTTTTTTATAAACTTTTTTTTTTTTTTTTGTGTGTGTGTGTGTGTGCTTTGTATTTTATGCTTGTTTGATCACACTTGAAAGTGGGCTAAAATTAATCTACACATTTGGTTTTTAAATTCAAATTTCTAAGTATCTTTTGATCTCAAAGTTACTCTTGCATATGCTCTTTTCTTGCACCCTAGGGTGATCTTGAGGATTAAAAACAAGTGTTATCTTATTTTCTTTTTAGGGGGCCTAACTAAAAATTCCATCACCCTATGGATGACCCCAACCCTAACATTTCAATGAGGTATAAATAGTTGAGGGTGAATTGAAAGACAACCATTGGAAAATAAGATTTATCATTTTGGCTAAGTAACCAAGAAATTTATACCTTGGAATGTAAAGGGAGAGAATGAGCTAGCCTCACAAACCAAACCATTAGACACATCATTTCTCCATTTTATAGAATTAGGCCTTATGTACCCTTGTGGTTGTGATGTGGGAAAAATGGATCTAGGGTCTAAATCATATTCAAAAGGAACCAAAAATGATCAAAAACATCCACTTGGCTACTAACCTCTATGGAAGAGCCAAAATGGTGGATCAAGGTTTTGGTTCTTTTGTGGGGTTGAGGAATGATTGCTTGACTAAATTTGATAAATGATGATGTAAGTGTGTGCCTAGGTCAACTATTAAGCTACAAAAATATGATATAATTATAGGGAAATAAAAAAGCTGGATCACATCAATTCAAATGATAGAATAATAGAGTGTAGAGATAGAGGATCTTGGCATGTGAATTTGGCCTCAAATTGATTGGATAGGGGTGTTAGCGCCCTACACCTAGAAGTAAAAATCTTAGGAATTGAAAACCAAATCATAGATGGTCACTTTCTATAGGTTCTTCCTTTCTAGACTCAACTGAACAAAAAATTGTCTATTGATGATTAATTTCACTTGCCCTAATTTGTTCACATAAGGGGGCTTGATTTCTTGATCTTGTAATTAGGTCTTTAATTATTTTGTAAATCCACTTCAGATCTATCATTTTCACACAAGAGAGGAGAAAGGGTTGTGCCATATAAGGGCTTGCCTTTAAGTCAACCCCATTTTGGTGTTTCTACCTCCACAATAATTATGATGATGTAAAGAGTGGTTATCCTCAGTTGGACTGAGGAAAATGGATAAAATGAATGATGAATTGACAAGTGCTACAACTCACCACTTAGATCTATTTTCCTTGATGGACTAAAGTCATTGTACTCATCTCATCCAAGGAGAATTGGTTGTTTGATTGAAGGTATTGCAAGTGTTAGCACTCACAAAAATGAATATGAAACATGAATGAACTCACATATGAACTTGATGCATTGCTAACATGAATCTTGAGTGATAATAAGTGTTGTAAACTTTGGTTTAATTCTACTTAAAACTACTTTTTATGATGCTTATTAATATTCCAAATTTCTAGGTTTGCTTTAAATTGGTTCAAATTTCAAATGGTGAAAAAGAGTTGTAGTTATATGCATTAATTCATTTTCCCACAAAATTAATCATCAAAAGTTGACAAATGAATTTAAAATTATAAATGTTAAAATGTTGATAATGTCATATTTAAATTGGGGCTAAAATAGGTTGGACAGGGGCACTAGTGCCCTGGGTCAGACCTATTTTGGGTCTTTTTGTGTCATTAAATAAATATTAAATAATAGTTCCCAACTTAATTATGATTTTCTGAAGATGACCATAAAATGGGAAAATTAAGAGCACAATTGGGTCCAGGCACATAGGGGGGAGCTAAACCTAGTGTGGAATTGTCAAGGGTGACAATTTATGATGCGTGGTATATTGAGGATTCCCTTAGAAATCATTTTTTAGCCTAGCTTAAGACCAATAGCCAAATTTTTTCATGGTGCGCCAATAACTAGTTAGGTTCTAGAAGCTACTCACATACTACTTTCAAGTTGGAGAGATATAGGTAAATTTGGGTAGGACCTTGGCCTACATGGTTGTTAGGAATTAGGTGTTGTACACCTTGCATAATGTTTATAATATTTAATTATGTGTGGTGCACTTAGGAGACCTAGAAGTATGTGAATCATGTGCTAGGAGTTAATATTCTTGGGGCCACTTTATGTTGTATGTAATATTAGGACATAATGTGAGTTGTAAAAATGTATTTATTTAATATTGGGGAAAGTAATTTAAATAAAGTACCCAATATTAAATGTAGGGACATGGATTTGTAATCTCATGATTTTATGTAATACCACTTGATGGTTTTGTGGGAGCTTGTTTCTATAAAAGCAACCACATGGGTAGTTGTTAAGGTTGGTTGTTTGACATGTTAGCTTTGGTTAGCATTTTTGAGGGTTGAAGCATGACATGAGATGTGTGGTTGCATGCTTGTTCACATGGAGTTCTTGTTTAGGACTTGATGCTTTAATGGTGTTCATGGAGAGCTCTAAAGATGCATTGTAATCTTTATTATTGAATAATACATGAGTGATGGATGCTTTTGGGGTTGGATTTTCCCTCTTAAGGGTTTTCACAAGGTATATCTTATGTCATATTTTCATGGGTATGCTGTTTATTCTCTTGCATGTGGATTCTAAATACTTATTTGTATAGATTTCTATTATGGGTTATGCAAAATTTTTGTTAGATGGCTGCAAGTTTCCTTTCATTTGGCATCAGAGCCATGTTTGTGGTTGGATAACCATAGGTTCATAAAATCTTGTTTGAGTTTGAATCTATGGTTTTGCATGAGAGAATGAAAGACATGGCAAGATATAAGGGTTTTGTAGGTTGTTTATTGAAAATATGAGGGTTTTGGGTTTGTTGTTATGATGGGGTTGTTTGCAGATTTGAGGTGTGAGAAATAAAATGGTTTCTTGGTTGTGCATTCAAATGAGGGTTTTATGGGGGAAATGTTGCAGATGACCTCCTGAGACAAAATGGACCTCATTGTTGGATTTGGGTTGGCCGAGAGACAAAAATTCATATACAACTCGACCAATTTTGGCCATTGGTGATCCCATAAAGCTGGTTTACAATTTCTGGGAGATTCTAATTTTTGCTAAAATCACACATTTTTAGAAAATATAATGATTTAAGCCTTAAAAAGTTACATTTAAATCATTCCAATTGAAAAGGGTTTGATCAAACTACCTTAGATCAAACCCCCTTGGATAGAACCTCGCTAGTTTTAAACCATTCCTATAACATAGTATCCTTTACACCTATCAAAATGCTGATAAAAAACCACTTTTGATTTACCTTTTGGGGGATCAAATTAATTCATTTAAAAATTATTTTTGTAAGTATGTAGTCCTTATTATAAGCTTACCAAAAAGTATAATTTTAAATAAATTTAATTTTATTATTATATTTATTTTTTATTTCTTGTGAATGTAGGTTTTTCATTGAAAATCAAGCTCTTTGTTCTGCACATGTGGAAAAATAGAATATTATAATTTTTTTTACAAAAATATGAGTGCACTAGATATTGAATTCCTTGATCCAACAAAAAAAATAAAATTGAATTTTGATACATACCAAAAAAATTTATACATTATACGGCCCTATGTCTGAATTGTAATTGGTTTGACTTCAAAACTTGATTAAAGAAAAAATATTCAATAAAAAACTATCTAACCAAATGGAAACACTAGATATCATAGTTACAAATCTAAATTCAAAAGAATTAAAATTTTATCCTTCATGGAAAAAAATTATGCGTTATACGGTGAGTGTCACTTTTTAAAAATGTTGTTTTATGAAAAAACTAGTTTTCAAGGGAGATGGAAAAAGAAGTGCTGATTCCAAATTTTTTGAAAAAAATATGTTTAGAATCTACAAACAAAATTTCATGAAACTCTAGTTTACATAATCTTCAAATTCCTCGCAGTTTAGCTGCTATAGGTGCCAAAAAGTGAAGATTTAGTTAAAAATAATAATTTCAATGTCCAGTTTGGCCAAAAAATGTAAACCACTATTGTGGGATATACGCAAGTTGAAAAAAATGCAATTTTTTTTTGCCTACCAGGTCGTACGACCTCTATCTCAACATGCAAACAAAATAAAAATTAAAAAAAAATCTTGTTGGCATAAAATATTTACCTACAAAAAATAAAAAATAAAAAATCTATTGGCCTGCATTAAAAAAAATTAAAATTAAAACCTGTGCGGGGGCAGCTGAGGGGGGGTCCGCAGACCCCCACATAGTATGCAATCTATGACTGACAAGCCACACAGACTATTAGTCCACATTGGCTAGTAGCCCATGCGCCGCTAGCAATGGCCACCAACAGGTTATGTCAGGCGGGCCCCACCACCCCTACAAGGGTTAAAACTTTAAAGTCTACCAAATATTTTTTAAAAAACATTTTATATTTTATAAAATTCACCAAAGTTTTAAACTATGTTTAATTTAGCCCGATTTAATATTGATTTCAAGTCTAGAGCTTTTGGTGGGTGGCGTTGCTCGGGTGGTGCTGCCACCACCAGCAGGCCACCCGATTGCCGCTAGTGTTGTTTATATACTAAAATTGGGCAATTTTTTTTTTGAAGGGCATAACTTTCACCCATATGGTCCATTTTTTTACTTCTTATATACTTGTCAGAAATCTCTCTCCATGCTCTACATTGTGATATACGTTTGGTTTTCCGATTTTGTTGTTCAACTAGTTTTTGGAGCCTAAAAGCCAGATGTTCTTGGTTTCATGGTTTGAGCATAACTTTTAAATATGGAATCAATTTTTTGATTTTGAATAGGCATTGAAGAGCATGTTCAATGTACTATATAGTGATGCTAATAGTTTCTTAGTTTGATGAGCAAAGAGATTTGTGTACTTGTTTGAACACTTGTGGGTGCCTAAGATTTAGGGTGTGATTGTGTGAGCATCTAGACGAGTCAAGAGGAGAAACCTTTAGGGGGTACATGTTTTCATGTTTTTTTCATGATAGTACCACTAATTATCAGTTTGGTGCTTCTTGCTATAGGTTTACATATGTTTTTTAGAGTTGGACTTTGATGGTGATAGGTACACAAGTTGTCTTTAGTTTTGAGGATATGGATTGACATGGTTTGAGACTTGGAGTCTTGTGCGGGTGATAGTTGAGTACAAGTACAATGTTGGTGTTGATTATGGTGTCATAATTATGTAGGTACACTTTTGCATCAGCATGACATAAATAGGTTTGTGGGGTTTTGGTGGTGATTTGGTTTGGTGTTAGGAGGTTGTTTCTTATCTCCTAAATGCTTTCTTGGTTCCTTGACTATGGTACTTGGGTGTGGACATGTTTGGAAAATCATATCTAAGTTTTGTTTGGTGTTTGAGTCATTTGGTCTACAGGGCTGTTCTCTTTGATATCTCAATTTGTAGTTTACTAATGTGATGATGAGTTTGAATGTTTTATTGATTAGATCTATGAGTTATGTGGTTGGTAGGTATGTACAACCTATTGATGGTAGTGGGATGACTCATATGTGGATTGTCTATATCCACCAGTTTTGATTCATTATTGTTGTAGACTTTGTTAGTTGGACTTGTCTATGGTCATTTGTACATTGGTATGTGTGCTTTGAGATGAGAGGATGAATGATGTATAGTGCTTGGATGTTCAGTTATGGGACTTGTAGCATGATGGTTTTATCACTATGTCATGGATAGCTTGGTTACACATTTTAGTGGGAGCTTTTGATAGTTGATTCCTTGATGACCTATATGTGGTTAGAGGGATTGTTGGGTAGGGGAGGGGGCTCTACAGACCCCTTGCACGGTTTGCAATCTGCAAGTAATAGGCCACACAAATTGTTAGTCCACATGAATTGGTAGCTCATGCGCTACCAATGAAAGCCATCGACCACCCCTAGGGGGGTTGAAACTATAAAGTCCACCAAATATTTTTTAAACAACATTTATATTTTATAAAATTCACCAAAGTTTTAAACTATGTAAAATTTAGCCCAATTTAATATTGATTTTGGCTCTAGAGCTTTTGGAAGGTGGCATTGCTCAGGTGGTGTCGCCACCACGGGTGAGCCACCTAGTTACCACCAATGTTGTTTATATACAAAAATTGGATAATTTTTTTTGAAGGGCATAAATATCACCCAATGGTCCATTTTTTGACTTCTTATACTTGTCAGGAAGCTCTCTACGTGCTTTACGTGGTGGTATAGGTTTGGTTTTCTATTTTGACTAGTTTTTGGAGCCTAAAAACCAAATGTTCTTAGTTACACAGTTTAAGCATAACTTTTGCATACAAAATCAGTTTTTCAATTTTGAATAGGCATTAGAGAGCATGTTCAGTGTCCTATATAGTGGTTCTACTAATTATCACTTTTGATGGTTTGAGCAAAGAGAGTTGTGTACTTGAGTGTTTGAACACTTGAGGGTGCCTAATATTTAGGATGTGATTATGTGAGCATCCAGATGAGTCAAGAGGTGAAACCTTCAAGGGGTACATGTTTTCATGTTTTTTTCATGATGATACAACTAATTATTAGTTTGGTGCTTCCTGGTACAAGTTTACACGTGTTTTTTAGAGTTGGAATTTTATGGTGACAGGGTACACAAGTTGTATTTGATTTTGAGGACATGGGTTGACATGGTTTGAGACTTGGAGTCTTGTGTGGGTGATAGTTGAGTGTGAGTACAGTTTTGGTGTTGATTATGGTGTCATGATTATGTAGGTACACTTTTGCATTGGCACAACATAATTAGGTTTGTGGTATTTTGGTGGTGATTTGGTTTGGTGTTAGGAGGTTTTTTATTATCTCCAAGATTCTTTCTTGGTTCCTTGACTATGGTACTTGGGTGTGGACATGTTTGGAAAATCAAATCTGTTTGGTTTGGTGTTTGAGTCATTTGGTCTACAGGGTTCTCTTTGATATCTCAATTTGTAGTTTACTAATGTGATAATGAGTTTGCATGTTTCAGTGATTGGATCTATGAGTAATGTGGTTGGTAGGTATGCACAACCTATTGATTGCAATGGGATGACTCAAATGTGGACTATCCATATCCACCAGCTTTGATTCATTATTGTTGCAGACTTTGTTGGTTGGCCTTGTCTATGGTCATTTGTACATTGGTATGTATGCTTTGAGATTGAGAGGATGGATGATGTATAGTGCTGGGATGTTCGGTTATGGGACTTGTAGCATGATGGTTTTATCACTATGTCATGGATAGCTTGGTTATACATTTTAGTGGGAGCTTTTGACAGTGATCTAGATTGGTAGTGTTGGATATATTCCTAATGGTTTGTTGACATTCATATCTTCTTGGCTTGGAGATCTTGGTTTCATTTGATGTTACTAATATTTCAGTTGTGATGATCTTCATGGAGGAGATGGTTGTCACAATACCATGTGTGACTCCATGTCACTGTTCAATGAGAGTTGTTGGTAGTGATGTGGATTCACCACTTGATGGTGGATGATCTTCATGATGTTTGGAGATGTTGACATCTTGGATCCATGGAGGACTCATGGAGTCTTTGGTTGAGGTGTTGTATATGCTTTGTCTTTTTACATATTATCCTTGTTTGATAGGATGATTGCTATTATGCCATGGTTTACTCTTGATCACGTGTTAGAGTTTTTGCATGATACATGTTATGTTGATTAGAGCATATGTTATGTTCATATGGAGCATATGATATCCTAGGAGGAGATGGTTAGATCATGTTGTCATGTTTATGTTTCTGATTCAGCTGTTGGGGCTTTGACTTTGATCTTTGTTGGTTCTCTTTGTATTGAGTACATGATCATTTTCTTGATTACTTCATGATGGTGTTATGTTGTATTTTGAGTTTTTCATGGATTGATCGGTTACAAGTGATCATGGATACATGGAGGCCTAGGTGAGGTTTGTAGTTCTCTTGTGGTTAAAGACATGTTGAGATGGTTACTCTTGATGATATTTCAGCGGGAAGTTTGAGGAGCCTACACCTTGGTTAGATGTGAGTCCAACATGGACCTATGAGGAGAGTGTATTATGATTTATGTTTTTTCTTCTCATGCATATAGATCTTGAGCTATGGATATTTGGTTATGGAGGGTTCATTTGAGGAGTGTTGACATGTTTATCTCCTGTATGTATTGATGTGAGTATATTCATTGATGTTGAGTTTAGGAGATGTATTGGGTTGATTTACTTCTTTGGGAATGGTTACATTGAGTTTAATCTTCTTGTTTTGAGCGGCTTAAATCCATGATAGTTACATGATACATATATTATGTTTGATCTTAGTGATTGAATAGTTGGGTGTTGTTTTGGATTTTCTATTTGGGTATTGTGGAGGAGATCATACTTGACACAATTGGCATTTAGAGGTGTATGTATAAGGAATTTATACAAGTATATGATGTGTAGTGTTTCTCTCTTTGGTATTGGTTATCTTCTTGGATGTTTGGTTTCACATTACATTGGGTTTTGAGGTTTGGTTGGAGCTATTGTGATCATTAGCTTGTTGTCAAGTGTTTTCACTTATGTTCTTGGGTGATCACATGAAGGTTCCTTTATCTCTTTCCTTTGTTGGGTGTGGAGAACATGAGAGCTATGGATACTTGTGGCGAGGGTTGTTCTTATAGGTTATTAGTTTACAAGTTTTTCATATCATTGTGGATGTGGAAAACATGGGAGAGCTATGGAGACCTTTGGTGAGGGTTGTTCTTATAGGTTATTAGTTTACAAGTTTTGCATATCATTGTGGATGTTCCTTGGTACTACATGATGTTGTTTACACCTTCTATGTGATGATATTGGTAGAATTGGTATGCCTTGATCATTTTAAGATTTGAATTACCCATTCAGTGGGAGTTTCTAGATGTGTATGTTCTTTATTGACAGGTTTGCACATGGAGCTTGAGATTGCGGTTTATGGGTGTATATGTTGATGGCATGAGTTTACTATGTTTTGTATACCTTGGAGGTATGAATAGTTGGGTGTGTTAGCACTTGTTGTGGGTGCTATTTCAGCTATGGTTAGTTTATCTTGACAACAGTTGGTGCGTATTGATACCTTTGGATTGACTGTTTGTGTTTGGCATATTACTTGAGGTAGGACTGATGCTTCATTATGAAAAATTGTGTGGCTTCTCTTTGGATGGCTTCTTATCTTTGTGCATTGGCATGATGGAGGATGAGAGCATTCATTCTTGGGATGGTGGTCACATTATTTATTGTTGTAGGAATCTTGATGGAGCACATGGAGCACTTTGATTCCTTGATGGTATATGCAACTAGAGGGATTGTTACCTTGCTCATGTTTTGAGGTTACTTGTTACCCTCTATAATGTATACAAATGGGAGAATGTTAGGAATTAGGTGTTGTACACCTTACATAATGTTTATAATATTTAATTATGTGTAAGGTACACCTAGGGGACCTATAAGTATGTGCATCACTAGGATTTAATATTCTTGGGGTCACTTTATATTATATGTAACATTGGGACATAACATTGTGAGTTGTAAAAATGTATTTATTTAATATTGGGGAAAGTAATTTAAATAAATTACCCAATATTAAATGTAGGGACATGGTTTCGTAATCTCATGGTTTTAGTCATATGGTTTTAATTTAATACCACTTGGTGGTTTTGTGGGAGCTTGTTTCTATAAAAACAACCATATTGGTAGTTGTTAAGGTTGGTTTTATGATAGATTAGATTTTTTTAGCATTTGTGAGGGTTTGAAGCATGTCATGGGATGTGTGGTTACATGTCTGTTCATATGGAGTTCTTGTTTAGGGCTTGATGCTTCAATGGTTTTGATGGAGAGCTCTAAAGATGCATTTAATCTTTATTGCTGAATAATACATGAGTGATGGATGCTTTTGGAGGTTGGCTTTTTTCCCTCTTGAGGGTTTTCCCAAGGTATATCTTGTGTCATATTTTCATGGGTATGTTGTCTATTGTCTTTTATGTGGATTTTGAATACTTATTTGCATAGATTTCTATTATGCGTTATGTGGAAATTGACATTAGATGGCTGCAAGTTTCCTTTCAATGATAAGGGGTTTATAAATGGCCAATAACCACACACTCCTTAACTATCTTTCACTTGATAGATATTATATTTTTGAGCCCATGATAATTAATATTCCTTACTTGAATTTAATTTAGTCTTATTAATGTACCTTCATTGTTTCGATTGTGTGAATAACCTACACTTGTTTGTATTTTTTAAAACCAAAAAATAACAAAAAAGCAAAACAAACATCATGAACCTCTTTTTGACACGTTTATCAATCAATATAAAATATACTTTGATGATGATGATAATAGTTGTCATGTTGACTTATTTGAACATGATGATGATGATGATGATGATAGCATTGTGGATCAAGATGAGTATAATTATGACTCCTTTGATAACATCATTATGAGAAATATTTACCTAAGCTTTAATAAAAAAACATAAACCACCTTATGAATCAAGATCCTTTAAACCAAGAATATGTTAGTGTTATCTATCCACTACACTCAAGTGTAATATCTATTATTCATCCGTATGGTAGCCTTGACAAAGGAAACTCCATTCTAGGGAAAGACCCTCAATTCCAATTTATTCCAAGTTCCAAATCCTAAAAAAACAAATACTTATCCTCCCATGTAATTAAATCATCAAACCTCCATAAACTAATCAAATATATAATAATGAATCCTATCAATCACCCAATCCTACCTTATCCCAACCTATGAAAGATCTCATCTAAGGAATACTAGCAAATGATCATAACCAACATAGAAGTAATAAATATGAGGAGTCTTGCTACATCCCCAATGGTGGGAATCATCATCCTTTAGTAAGTGCAATTTTATTATAATAAAAAATGACATTAATCAAAGACTATTGAGGTTATTCGAGAGCCTCCTTGTATAATTCCTATCCAAAGTCAAGTGTCATCATGCAAGTGTATTATTCGTAATAGAGCCATCAATCCAAAGTCTATTATCAGTAATAGAGCTATCATCCTTATAAGTCAACCCAAATATGAGGTTAAACAAAGGAATTTCATGAGATCCATAAAATATATAAAACCTAAAATCCATAAGCATCATAAGGTCCAAAAACATCCCACTAGCCAAATAATATTAGTAGGAGATTGTATCAAGGTCCTAATTGATATATAGGAAATCATAGAAAATAAAAGTAAATTCTTCTTATCTAAAAATAAATTAAGGATATGTCAAGAGCTCATGATCAAAATTTCTCCCAACTAAATAAAGATAGAATATTTCAAGATAATTCCATCCATCCTACCATAAAATACTAAAAAAAAGAAACCCAAAATGATTGGGTCCATCATCCAACCTTCAACCAAATAAAGATCAAAGTATTAAAGATAATTCCATTTATCCTAAAATAAATACCAAGAACAAGAAACCAAAAATGATCCTATCCATCATCCAACCTTCAACCAAATCAAGATCAAACTATTCGAGATAATTTCATCATCCTACCATAAAATCCAAAGAACAAGAAACATAAAATGATCCTATCCATTATCTAACCTTCTCATCTTATGATGAAAAGTTTGACCCCCTTGAACAAATAGATTTAAGAAAATCAGTCACATCAATAGTATTAACAATCAAGTTATAAATTGTGTTGAATGTACACTAAGCATGTTGATAAACAATCCATGATTGATCACATTGAGCATGTAATTGATTAAAGTAGCACAATCATGAATGAAGAGAAAGAACAAGGGTAGACCCACAATAGTGTTTCTCACTTGTGGGATATTATAAATTTGCATGGTTGAGGAGAAATTATTTTCCAGGTGTTTGCACAATTGTATTTGAATGAAGGTACACCTTCATTCAAAAGATTCAAAATTTTAATATTTTAATATTTTAGACAATGTAAAGGATCTTCATTCAAAGGTACCTTAAAACAAAGTTCCTTTATATCTTTAAATGAAGGTCCTTGGATGGGATTTTCTCTCTTGGTGCTAATATTTTCCTCATTTTTTAATATTTCAAACCCTAGATTGGACCAACAAATGGAATCAACATGAAAGATGATTTTTAAGATCATAGCTCTTAGTGTTATCTTTCCAAAAAGTATAATTTAAATATGTTAAATCTTATTGGTATATTTATTTTTAATTTTCTAGTGAGTATAGGTATTCACCTAGCATCAAGGTCTTTATTTTGGACACATATGGAAAAATTAAAAGAAAAAACTTTTTTTTGAAAAATATCTACACACTAAGTATATCCACTTTCTAAAATATTAATTTGGATATGTATAAAAAAATTATGTGATATGAAATATGAATATATCTAAATTATAATTAATCTAAGTTTAAAATTAATAAAAAAATTATGAAAATATATCTATGCACTAGATATCAGTGTTACTAATCTATCTTTAATAATTTATAGTTGTATCCTTTTTATAGAAAAAATTACGTGTTATGATATCTTATAGAAAAATAAATATATGTAACAAAAAATTTATGAAAATATATCCATGCACTAGATATCAGTGCTACTAATCTATCTTTAATAATTTATAGTTTTATCCTTTTTATAGAAAAAATTGCATGTCATGATATGGAACACATGTCAATTTAAAAAAAAATACTATTAACTATAAAAAAATTACGTGTCACGATATGGAATGCATGTCAATTTTTAGAACCTACATCAAATTTGGATATATAATCTACACAAAATCTCAAAAATCGCTAGCTCACGTCATCTTCAAATTGCTAATGGTTTAGTTATTATGCATGGTAGAGGGTGAAATTTTGGCTAAAAATATTGATTTTGACATCCCACTTTGGAAAAAAATAGGACAGACTATTGTGGGATAACCCACAAATATCCTATTACCTTGGTCCAACCACCATTGTCTAATTTGATCTTTTTGTAGAGGAACATATTGAAACTTAAAAAATTTCCTATGTATCTAAAGATGAAGTTACACCTTATTTTCAAAGTGAAAAGTTTCCTATTGCAAATCAAATGTGTCAGATTATTAAGTATCAAGGAAAAGGATTAGGCATTTAGGATAAAGGGATCCTAGAATGCATAATTTCAATAAAAATCAAGGATTGCAAGGCATCAACTCTAAGTCTTGTGATGACAAAACTAAGGATGTTAGTATGAAATCTCCTATTCTTAATAAAAGTCATGTTGTGGATCAAAAGGGATCTATTTTTATCTTATTTTTAGTGAGGTAAGCTTGACCAAACCTAGCTTCTTAGGCCTCAATTTCTCTAAGTGTGAAAGTTTTAGGTTTAGAATTGTTGGGAAAATGTGTCTCAACCTTGCAACTACATAAGGTACTATTGATGCATAAGTGTGTGGGGGGTGGGTACCCCTATGAGGGGTTCAAGGGGATCATCTCCCTGATGGGGGGTTCTAAGGTTCGCACACCTTGATGGGGTTTTAGGGGTAGTGACCTCGAAAGCTAAATGATATATATATATATATATAAATACATTACTGTAAATCTGGACTATTCATCATTAGGTCTCAGATTTGACGGTTGATATTTTGTTGGATTGAATTGCCCTAAAAGGTAACCCTATTTTATGAGGGCATTGTATTACAACTATGTATTGTGATGTATTATGAGAGCTTGATGGCAATCGTGTTGCCTCTATATCTCTAGTTGGTGATACTCTTGTGAGAAGCTTACTTTACAAGTATATTGTAATCTTCATGATTTTTGCATAATATATATTGTAAAGAAAAAGGGAACCCTAAGTTTAATGTCTAAACCTAGGATTGATTTGCTCCTTTTTCAAAGGTACATTAGAATGCAAATCAGCAAGGTATTTATATTGACTTTCAACCATGAAGGTGCACCAATCAGACCTGGATTTGCATCTTTTAGGGTCTTGGAATAAATTGGAATTAATTTTCTTTGATTAACCTAATTATACTATGTGACCTAATATGAAAAATGCAGTGTACCAACAATTAATCGACTGAAACAAAGATTTGTAGGTAGATCTAGGAAGGGAAAAGAGCAATGTACCTATCTTGAAAGTTTGATGTTGGTCTATATAGGAGGATAAACTCATCCAAGGGCATCCCAGTCCTTGTAGGGGTGTCTTGTTCTACTTTTTCAATCCTTTGATACTAGATTTGAGATCACTACTTCCACTTGCAGACTTGTTAGATCACTGCTAGATATTAATTTTGTAGGGAAGTTTCTGTGAGTTGACAAGATATAGGGATTTGAATGCAACAATGGATGAATGATCTTCAATCTTCCTTCAATCCTCTCCAAACTTGAAATCTACACATTCACAAAGAGAAGAAATTTTGTGCCATTTAGGGGCTTTCCTTAGTCAAACCTCGTGTTAGTGTTTCCACTTCCACAATAGAATTATGTAATGTCCCCTTCTTAGCAGTGATTAGTGTTAGCACTTGGATTTGCACCCTGTTGAATGTAAAATTCAACAATCCAGTGTAACATGGGAATGATCTTAAAAGTTTGAGACTTAGATAAGACCAAACCTTTGGAAAAAGGTCGGCTTCCTATGCTGGCGGTATCACCTAAACTACTGATCTTTGTAAGGAAAAGGGAGAAGGAGTGCATAAAAATGAAGACTAAATCCTATGGTGATACACCGAACTAACAGGAATCATGAAATAAAATAGATGAACACACACACTGGAAAACTGAGGATAATCATTTTATCTAGTCAACATAAAATTTTGTGAGACTTATGCAAAATTTATAAAAAGGCTTAGTTTGCATATTTGTTTTAAGAAGGAAAGATGAATTTCACAACTTTAAAGTTTAAATGTAGACCTAGAAAAAAATAGTTCAAAACTCACATAATCTGAAAGAAGAATGAAGGTAGTATGAATACTAACACTGGTTTCCAAGGTAATCTCTGTATTTCATATTCAAAAAATCCAAATGAGTTACAAAGCATACATCAGCTGAGAAAGGATTTAAGAAAAATCACTAACTCTCGAGAATGCATAATTCGAACTCCTTTACAAAGAGGCAAAAAATCCCTATATACAAAAGTCCCAGCCCCTAGGGCTTACAAAAATATCGGCCTCTAGAAAGATCCATCCCTAGATCTTTTAAAGAAGTTAATGCTACATTAAACGTGCATCCCTATTGTCCATGTTGGTGAAGGGTTGCTCTAGGAATGGCCTCCTTGATCTTTTGCAACAATCACATTAACTTTTGGCCCTCGTGTCCATGTCAAACTTCCATCAGAGCCACTTTGAATGTCCTAAAGCATTATCATAAATGTCACTCTACCTGTGCCAGTAGATATCCCAGCTGTCCCTGAGACCAGCGGCTTCCTCCCCCTCGGCCTTCCTCCTAAGAGATGACATTAAATGTTCCCTGTTGTCAAACCCCCATAGAGACAACACCACTGCCTTCGAACTGATTCATCATCCTTGATCACAGAGCAAGTCCATACTGCTCACATTTCGTTGATCTTCCTCACAAGGATAGTTACAATAGTCAAAATGTCCATGGTCCATCTTTAGCTCCTTCTGATTGGTTGAACTCGTGCCACGTAGATTTCCAGACAGTCAAAGGTTGCTTCATCAGAATCGCATGTCGGTGAGACACTAGCCGTGTCTCCTTGATGCGATTATGCCCTTTAGTAGTTATCAGCATAGCTCACAACCGTCGGCAAGAGTTCATAGCGAGTTGCAAAAGTCACATTGATATTTCCATTTCATCGCCCAGACATCTGCATTTGGCAAGAGTTCTCACCGAAGTCCGCAGCAGACCCATCGCTATTGGCAAGACAAACATCAGTTGGGAAGACGTTTCACTGAGACCTCCAACAATCGGTAGGACATCACCCAAAACCAATCTATTTCCCTGAGCGCAGACTCTTTCCTCTCGGAAAGACACAATTCAGTTAGTGAGACATTACACCGACCGAGCCTTTTGTTAGTGGATGCAACTTCCTTCGGTGAGACCTTGCCTTGTCGGCCAGACGTTATACTGATTTCATAACCTTCGGCAAGACAAACAAGCATCAGCGAGACATATCGCCAAGCTCGAAACATTTTGGCGAGCTCAGACCACTTGTGCACAATGGTCAACGAGACTATTGGGTCGGGAAGACTTCTCCTCGAACTCAAAATATTATACCAAAGGCACCCCTCTTTTGACAAGACCTCCCTCATTCGGCTAGACTTTATGCTGAAGGAAAACTCTCTCAGCGAGACCACCATGTGTTGGCAGGACGTCTCCCCGAGCTCCTATTTTATGCCGAGAGTTCCATTCTTTCGGTGAGACTTCGGTTGATCGGCAGGACTTATAGCGATGATGAACCACTCTCCCCAATGCCGACCTGATGAACAACTGTTGGCAAGACATCCCAAGTGGAGAGAGATATAAAACTCATAGTGACCGAGATGTCTTGGCGACCTGAGTTAAAAGTTAATCCATTTGACCTTCATGAATACTTGAAAAAGAGACCCCTGCCTGATTGAGCCTGTAGGTAAAAATCAGGCAACACTTAATGCAATTCACTGTTAGCCTATCCCAAAGGCCCGTAGGCTAGTCAGAAGAAAAAATTAGGGTTTCCTATTTTCTATGAGGATGTTTTGGAAGTTTTGGAGGCTTGCATGTTGGAGTTTTGCAGTTTGGATTTTGGATTCCTTTTGAGTTTTCAAAGAGCTTTGTAGTGGTGTGACATGCAACTGAAACAAATGACTTTTCTGAACTTCCTATTTTTAGTAAGTTGTGACAACTACTCAGAATGTGGTTAAAATGCATTTGGACACACTATTTTTAGCAGTATGCTATTTATAATAAGTGTTATTTTTAGCAAGGTTTCAACAGGTCAGTTTGGAGGCTATTTCAGGCAAGTCAACTTGAGTAGTTTGGTCTCCTGCACTCTTGGAGCTTATTTTGGTAAATTCAATGTTTTGGTGAAATATTCGGCTAAGGCATGGAGGATGCCTAGTTTGGTGAGATAGTGTTTTTAAAGTGAAAATGTTTCCTTTGCAAAAGTGGACGAATTCATAAAAAGGGATTATTTAAGTTGCTTATAATGTTTATTTTCACTTAATATTTTGGATGCCTACATTATACTTTATTTGCATTTTGATAAAGTATATTGCCTTCTTGAAAATGGAGGACTTGGGGAGATGACTAAATGAAATGTAAATGATAGAAGGTGAATGCCATGTGGGTGCCCTACTTGGAGGGAAAAAAATTGAATGGGTGGAGAAGCTTATAAATAAGAGTGTTGGGCTTCATTCTTGGCATCCATTGAAAATTATAATGAAGTGTTGCCGAAATGGTTACTCATTCGCTTTGAGGAATGCATACCTCCTAGAAAACTTAGTTTCTTGCTTGAAAGATGACAACTAGCTAAGATATAGACTATTCTTTACACTGAAGAGCAGATGTAATTTATTGAGACGAAGATGTTTGAAGTTTTTAGAGGTTTTGGTGTGATTTTCTCAGTTTTTTAGTTTGCTAGTTTTGTGCTAGTTGTAGCACGTTTTTGCTTGTAGCTCTCTTGGTAATTTTTTGTTGATTCTGGGTACTAACCCCATGCTTGAGTCTTCCTTGGGCGCCTCTTGTTGTTGATTTTCATATTTTATCATGGAGGAATGAATTTAATATTGTTAGTCGCCCTTTTCTAGAGGGTCATACTTTCTCTTGATGTGCATTGGGAAGTGTGCAAATTCATTTGGGGACTGTTTGGCATGGTTTGAGAGTTTGAAGCTGGTTGTCCCTCTCTTAGGCATCTATTGCATTTGATTCTATGTCATTTAGAGGTGTCTAGATGGAGATATTAGCATTTTACTGAGTTTGGGGTTTGCTAGTTTGAGTTTTCTGTGTGCTGGTTTTTCATATCAGTTTGTTAGAAGTTCTATTTTTGGTTTGCATTTCATAGTTGAGAAGCTTGAGAAGTTTGTAGAATAATCTAATACCATTTTTCAGCGATTGGACAACTATAACTCTTTGTAACTTGCAAATTATTCTCATTGTAAGGTTGAAATCAATAGTACTGACTTAGTCATTTTATATTTTTTCACTTTACTTTGTAATTTCCACTTTTAGTGGAAGGGAAAAGCCTTGCCGTCCATTTAATTTCAACATTTCCTTTCTGTACCACTCGCTAAACAAGCGAAAGGGGTCAGAAAACTGCCCAATACTTTACTTTCAGTACTTTGTAATTCTTCATCATGTTGATTGGCTGAGCCATCGAAATACTCTCGTTGAATAAGTGGTCGAGTTGCATATGCATTGTAATTTTCCAACAGTTTTAGATTTATATGCTAACAACCTCCTTTCTACCATATGCTCTCACCTTGCCCACACTAGGATCTGGGTGATCACAAAGTGAAAGGGTTCCTTTTAGCTGGTTATTTAGTTAAATGCTAACTCTAATAGGTGAATTGTTGTGCAAAAAAAATGAATTTTTTTTTTAAGGGGGATATTTCACAATGTTAATGATAAAAATGGATAAATGATAGGAAGGAATGATGAATCAACAAAGTGTTGTATCTCACCACCCTTTAATTGCTTCCTTAAAGGAATAAAGTCATGCACATCACTTCAAGGTCTTGGATCTTGCTTTCTTGAATGCCTGAATTGCTTGGAGACCTACAATGAGGGTTAGCCTTCACAAAAAATGATAACATAAACACATATAAATTCACATTGGATTTGACATGATGCTTGGATCTTTAATTGTTGCAAAGAAGCTCTAAAATGCTACTCTTGACTTGCATGATAATGCTCTTGATCATAAGTTCACCAATAGTTTTTTAGATGATTTCAAATGATGTAATAACTTGGTATTTATAGGCATTTATTCAATTTCTCACAAATCAGATCCCAATAGCTGGAATTTTCAAGTTGAATTTCAAATGTTAAAATACCGACACTGATATATTCAAATTTAGATCCTGACAAAATAGGGGGAATCAAATGCCTAAGGGCATCCCAATCCTGCCCTAATTTTTAGGAAATAGGGTGTTAGGGCATAAGATTAAATGAATGTATTTATTCAATGCTTGCAATTTCTTGGAAAACAATAAAAATAGGCTATAGAATGCATAATTTGGGAAATTAGGTTCTTAATTAGGCTCAATAATTTAGGGGGGACAACATATAGTGAAATTGTCAAAGGTGACAATTTATGGCGCCACAAGGCACAATAATATTTTCTATGTAATATGGTGAGTGACACTCATATGATAAGAAAAGCACAACCTCTTGTATGAAGAGTTTTTTATTGTAAAAATTTAGCAAGCACTTGTAGGATACATGGAAGGGAAAAAAGTAAAATTTTAAAAGCCTACTATTTCAAGAGGGTAGAATGACAAAAAAAGAGAAGAAGCTAGCAACAATAGAAAAAGGATGTACAATCAACTATATATCCTAGGAGAGTTTGAATTTCATTAGTTGTTGAACATGGTGTCTTAATAATTCAGTTGACCACCCATTGAAGATTGAATTACAAAATTCTCAAGTAGATAAAGCTATATAAACTTCATTTTAGTTATTGTGAATTTGAGCCCTATAATTTAAAACTCATGGTGGCTAGTTACACTTAGCATGAAAATAAATATATAATAGAGTATACACAACATTAAGTGACCATTTATTTTCATCGAACATATTTTTATAGGGTTCTCATAATGCATGCTTAGGGGAAGTCATATCAAAACCTATAAAAAAATCACACCACAAAAAAAAGAGGAATATATATGTAGGTTGTGTAGAACTAGCTTGGTACAAAAGGAAAAGGACGCCATTTGGCACCCTAGGAATAGGGGTTATGAAATAATTTCCTAGAAAATGAAAAATGGTGATGTATAATGGACTTGATCAAATGCAAGTTGATGTGTCTTAGTCGAGCATTAAATATTGCCATATGGATGGTCAATTATATGATTGACCTAAATGAAGGGAGAGTACAAATGGGCCACATCTTATAGGAATACATAAGAGAGTTCCTATAACTAAAGCATGAGGCATTTTAGATGACACAAAATGCTACTTTTATATTCCTTGATTCCATCTTCACTCAAGTTCCTATAGAGAAAATGGGAAAATTCCAACCCAATTTGACATATGAACCTTCATGGTCGATAATTTTTAGATGGACCTCTTTAGGTATCAAAGTGCAAGAGGAAGATAAGAATACACGAAACAAAATAAAACCTAGGGATACATTAGATGAATCAAAGAATAATAATGAAGATGAATATGAACAAATTAAATTGAAAACCTCTACATTAGGCACTACACCAGGGTATATTATTATAAAAACATATTTCTCCACAATCATTGAAACATGGTTGGGGCTCAATCCCCAATTTCACAAGATATTCCTACCATAGAAACCACCCCTGGTGTTAGTTCTACAATACTTTCAGTTGACTTACCAATTATCCCTGAGCAGGATGATAGATGGGGACAAGGAAAATATTCTAAGAAGACTGATATTTGGCTAAATATACTAGAAGCTATGGTTGATATTAAGGATTACTCTCAACTTAGCCCTCCACCAAAACTAGACAAGCTTGCAACCAGGCAACTCACTATTAACAAACCTTCTCTCACTGAAGACAATGCACATAGTATAGATCCTATGCAAAGGCCACATTCTCTCACTAAGGAGATTGTACATAGTATGGAGCCTACATAGAGGCCACCCTAAGATACACAAGAACAACATATACAACTATCTCAAGATCTTCCTATCCAGTATTATGATTACAATAGTCTAGAGGAATTATAATCATTTAGATTATGAAGCTAGATCTAGATGACCCACTAGGTACCATTCAACAGAATGTGTAGGAAATGGAGCCAATGGCTATATAGTTATTCAAGAGTTGGTTGATATTTCCAAGAAGTTGGACACCACATACTCCCTTTGGTGTTATAGGAAGCTCGTCATATTTTAAAATTTATAGAAGGTTATCAAGAGGAGTTTAATAGAATCTTCCAGGTTCTAAATATTGGCCCACACATGAAACTCCCAAAATTAAGATAGCATGGCAACCAACTAGAATTGCACCTTCCTTCAAAGGGAGAGATGATAGAGTACTTGTATCTCTATATGATATGGATTCTAACTTTCTAGAGTTTTTCTATCTATTATAACATAATTTAGCTTCTCACAACCAACTCATTGTCATGCCCTGACCCTAAGCACCAAATAATAAGTAAAATATATGCAAGCCCAATGATAAAAAAAACTAATTTCATAACACTCCAAATACAATAAGGAGATGTAAATAATCAAGAAAATTATCATAGTTTACGACTTCATGATTTTCTAGGAAATAATATGTTAAGCTAATGGAGAAGGCAACAATTATCATTAATATATAAAATAGAAATTGAAGAAGACAAAAGGAAGTAATCATGTTAATAATTTTTTTGATAAGGTATTAACATATAAATAGTATGAGTAAAGAGATTGACTAATGTTATTAGTTGAAACTAAATAAAGATTAATATAGAAGGGAAGTGACTTATGAGAAAGGTTGTTTCTATTACTAAAAGAGCAAAAACTTCCCAAGAGTCACCCCTCTTCATGAAGGCATTAAGATATAAAATGGGGAATACCACGATGAGGGGAAGGGCATTAAGGAATCATATTCAAAGGAACATTGATCCTTATAAGAGGGAAAACAACGTCCAATGATAAAATAGATAGACCGAACCAAGGATCAAAAGTACTCATCCAAAAATAGCAACGATTAGCATCACAAGAAGGAAGTAGTAATAAAGTTAGATCTGTCTAAATTGCAATAGCAATCCGAAGATACATATATATATTACAATAATTTTATTTTCTACAAGAATAGTGGTATGAATAATATAATCAATCATTATGGTATGATAATGTGAAATGAATATTCTAAATTATTAATCTATCTATAACTCATCAAGCATTCATGTGGAGAAGAAGAGGAAATGCAATGAAGGGGAGCATATACAAGATCACCATCTAAGTAGAGCACCCCATGTTGGATGTCCAATGTGCCTGCCACTTGGGGCCAAGAGGGTGAGTTCCACTCTTGGGCTTAGATAGGAGGATTTTTGGGCACTGTATTGTGATTTCCTTTCCAACCTCTATGATGGTTGATTGTTGGAGAAATCACAATTCATAAGAGGATGAATAAGAAGGTATGAATAGGGAGGGTTGATACAAGCACCCAACTAGGTAGACTACCCCATGCTGGATGTCCAACGTGCCTGCCACTTGGGGCCAAGAGGGTGAGTGTTCGCTCTTGGGATTAGTGTGGGGTTTGATTTGGGCCAACATATAATGCCCCCTCATTCAAACCTATTGTGATTGAATACTAAAAATAATTATAGATGTAACATGGCTTATCTAATGAGTATGATGATTTTACCTATTTGTACTCATATGTGTGATTATTAACCCTAATACAAATAATTGGCTTTATGAATTACATATATATGCAATATTGTTTGATATAATTGTAGGAACTAAATTAGGATTTATCTTGTTAAAAGGAATTTAATTGGTAAGTTATATCTCTAGCTATCTTACAATTCTTATTTTAATGAAAATTATGATTCTAGGGAAAATTTTAAGGTAATTCCCAAATAGGGGTCATTACAATTGGTATTAGAGCATCATTCCTCCTAGACTGAGGGATGAAAGCTAGTGAATGCAACTTAGTCAAAGAGCACAAAGATCCTTGGAGAGAGAAAAGGAGAAACTTGCAACCACCAACAACTCTACATAAAACAACACAATGGGTGAACAAATGTGAAATAAACTAAGAACCTTCATGGAGCAAAATGAGAGAATAACAACTATTTCTTCAAACCATTCAAAACATGAAAAAAAAAACCCACAACCCAACCAAACCAATGGGAAAGATGCCAACTCTAATCATTCAAGGATATCAACACCCAGGGAAACAAGACCTTCATTCCTACTTGGGGGAGGGTCAACAAGAGAGGAAGAAGAAAATAATACATAAATTAATAAATTTGATGAATATTTTACAACATACTCAAAGTTAGGCCTTGAAATTAAGAGAGATATCTCATTTGAGGCATGTTGTGATACAAGATCACAAACTACCTATAAAAAAGAAAGGAGACAACCCAACAAAGATTTAAGACAAAGGGTAAGTAAACTAACCCTTCCCAACTTCAATGGATTAGAGAAGGTCATGACACATTCATGGATCCATATGATGGACACCTATCTCTCACTTAGTCCTATAATGAAGGATGATACTATTAAATTTTCCATACTCCACTTGGAAGGAACAACCCATTATTGGTGGCATCATGGCCTTATTACCCAAGTCCACCAACACATAACCAATTATGATGAATTCACTCAAAGGCTTATCAAAATATTTGATTAAAAACACCCTGAATGATACTTTAAAGAATTAACACAACTAAAAAAACATGGAACTGTAGAAGATTATGCAAGTAAATTATAAAAAATATCAATCATGATACTCGAGGTTTCTCAAAATAGATTCACATACCTATTTGTAGGAGGGTCAAAGGAATCAATCAAGGGTATGGTAAGTACCTTTGATCCTACAACACTTGAAGATGCAATCCAAAAGGAAATAAGGTTATAAATCACATCATCAAAATACAATCCCTACACTAATTATTTTACATCAAACACACATGTTGAATACCCCAAAAAGGAAAATTGGCATAAAAAGGAATTTCCTCCTAGAAATAAACTAAAAGAACTTAAAAAATAAAAACAATGTTTCCATTGTAGAGAAAAATGGGAGTGTGGGTATGTTTGTAATATAGAAGACCTTAGAAATAAAAATTTGTGCTTCAAGTGTAAGCAAAAATGGGGGCCAAGACACATATGTGGAAAAGGAAGCCAAATACGTAATATAGAGGCAATGCTCGATGAAGAAGCAAAAGGAAATACAACCAAGAAAACAAGGTACAATGAAGGAGATCTTAAAAGAATCCAATCAAAAGAAGAAAGGACAATAAAAAATGGAGCTTTATGGAGGAGCAAATCTAGTAGTTATGATTCCTTTACACCCTTAAGATCTAGAAATAGATTACCCGACCAATATCCCTAGTAAGAATCGTAATATGTCAACTTGAAATCTCTTCATAAGAATCCTAAGGTTTCCTTGTCAAGTAAATGGAAAACATATTCATAGAACATTACACAAATATATGTCATACTTCTAATTCTCATCTATATATATAAGTTCTTGTTTTAAGGTTAAGAGATATCTACAAAACTAAAAAGGTTTTGGTTAAAATGGCATTTCTTGAGGACAAGCAATCTAGGGAAGGGCGAATTGTCATGCCCCGACCCTAAGCACCAAATAACAAGTAAAATATGCAAGCCCAATGATCAACAAAACTATTTTCATAATACTCCTAATACAATCAAGAAATGCCAATAATCAAGAAAATCATCTTAGTTTAAGACCACACTTTTCGAGGAAACAATATGTTAAGCCAATGGAGAAGGTAGCAATTATCATTAATATATGGATCATCTCTTGAAGAAAACAAAAGGAAGCAATCACACTAATTTAACAAGTTTGATAAAGTATTAACATATAAATCACATGAATAAAGAGATTGACTAATGTTATTAGTTGAAATTAAATAAAGATTAATATTGAAGGGAAACAACTTACGAGAAATTTTGTATCCATTCTTGAAAGAGCGAAAAATTCCCAAGAGTCATCCCTATTCATGAAGGAATTAAGATATAAAAAGGGGAAGACCATGATGAGGGGAAGGGAATCATGAAATCATATTCAAAGGAACATTGATCCTCATAAGAGGGAAAACAATGTCCAGGTATAAAATGGATAGATCGAACCAAGGAGAAAAAGTAATCATCCAAAAAGATTAGTGATTAGTATCCCAAGAAGGAAGTAGTATTAAAGTTAGATCTATCTAAATCACAACAATAGTCTAAAGATACATATATAATCTACAATAACTCTATTTTCTACAACAATAGTGGTATGAATAATAGAATCAATAATTATGGCATGATAATGTAAAATGCATATTCTAAATCATTAATCTATCTATAACCCAACAAGAAATCATGTGGAGGAGAAGAGGAAATGTAGGGAAGGGGAGCAAAGACAAGATCACCATCTAAGTAGACCACCCCATGCTGGATGTCCATTGTGCCTACCACTTGGGGTCAAGAGGGTGAGTGTCCACTCTTGGACTTAGATAGGAGGATTTCTGGGCACTCTATTGCAATTTCCTTTCCAACCTCTATGATGGTTGATTGTTGAAGAAATCACATTTCATAAGAGGATAAATAAGAAGATATGAATATGGAGGGAAGATACAAGCTCCCCACTAGGTAGATTACCTCATGTTGGATGTCTAACATGCGTACCACTTGGGGCCAAGAGGGTGAGTGTTTGCTCTTGGGCTTAGTGTGGGTTTTTTTTGGGTCAACCTATCATGCTCCCTCATTTAAACCTATTGTGATTGAATACTAAAAATAAGTATAGATGTAGCATGGCTTATCTAATGAGTGTGATGATTTTACCTATTTGTACTCATATGTGTGATTATTAACCCTATTAGAAATAAATGGATTTATAAATTATATATATATGCAATATTGTCTGATATGATTGTAGGACCTAAATTGGGATTTATCTTGTTAAAAGGAATTTAATTGGTAAATTATATCTCTAGCTATCTTACAATTCTTATTTTAATGAAATTTGTGATTCTAGGGAAAATTTTAGGTTAATTCCAAAATAGGGGACATTACATTCATGGAGTGTGTGGATGAATTTTCTTGAATTTCTTAGAAGCTACAAGAAGCAATAGATGAGTAGACTTAGTAATTTTAGGATCAACTCACCCAATTGGCACATCTTACTAAAATTAAGAAGGATAGAGTCTCAAAAAAAAGAGTTGTTAGTAAAATATCAATTGTTGGTGGAAAAGGATAATATTCTTAAATAAAAGGAAAAATATCTTGCGGAGTTACGAAGTTCCCATGAGAAGACCTAATGTCAACTAACTGAGGTTTTCTAACTCATTAACACCTTGTGAATGTGAGTTCTTTGTAGCACATCACCTAAAGCTATGCATGAACGAGGTCTATTGGTTATGTTAAAGAATTGCTTCCTATTCTACTCCATCTACATCAGTCTATACTTTAGGGATGTCCTCTTAATAGGCCCCTTAATAAATGTTTAATTGTTTTGTTATGTATTCCAAATCATGTTTTCCTATCATTTGGAAGATGTATTTATTTTTGGGAGGCCTAATGTAGTTATCCAAATAAAATAATTATATTAGTTGTTGTAATCCATAGTTATTGCACAATTGTGTGTGGTTGATAACTACTAATGGTTGGTAGCTCTCAACCAACTATTGGCCACTTTAAATAGTTGCATTGTATATGAAGAAAGTGTTGAACATCTGGAATATTGAGAGGGGAGGGGTGAATCAATATTCCTTTAAAAAGATTAAAACTTTTGAATAACTGACCACATAACATAATTAAAAGTATCGAACAAAATCAATGCAACACAACAACACATAACACCAAGATTTTTACGTGGAAACCCAAGAAGGGAAAAAGCACGGAGAGGGTTAACTCTCAATTATTAAGTAACTAGATACAAAATACAAAGGTGGATCACTACCGGGGTGGCTCACTGTCGGTGGGCTCACTTCCCAAAATACAAAAACCAACTATAATAGATGAAAGACGGCTTATAGCTGGAGTATGTATTAAAAAAAATGAACTGCTATAATTGCATCTACATATGCATGAATATAGTTCTCACTGAGGCACAAAACTTCTGTACAATCACAACTCTATCTAACTATATCACATACATCAATAGTTTGTTGTACATATGTTCATTCATTCATATTTTTGTGATAATTCCACTTCACATATATACTGGGTCTCCATTTCCACTTAGTCGACTTGCATTAGAGATGAAGTCGGGAGAGCACGTTACACAAAATGTTGAAGATGTCGGCATAGATATCCCACACTATACCGAATAGGGCCAGATCAAAAAGTTGCATGGACGAAAAACCTTATTCTGGTAACACTAATATTGGAACATATAACAATCCAGAGGTAAGAATACCAAACCAATAGATGACATCAATGACAAATTTCAACAATCTCCCCCTTTGTTATTGATGGCAAACAAAAATTCAATTCTAGAAAGCCAAAACTTCAAAAGAGATAAACTCCAAAACTCCCCCTAAGATGACTATCTTTGTTTTTCAAATACTTTTTTTTTCTATGTATTTCTCCCCCTTTTGACATCAATGAACAAGGGTTCTGGGTGAAAACTAGTTAGGATGCACTGGATGCGCCACCGGAGAAGGACTACTTGATTTTCTGAAGATGGGTGATCCACTTACCCTTATTATCATTCCATTGTAGAATTGATTCAGTTAACATCTGTGTAAGAACTTGGATAGATGCAAGAAAATATTCTCCATCTGTAATGGAGCAAGGTTCAAAAAGAGTAGCCTATTGTGCCTTCAGGAGGGCACAATTCATCAATGAAATACTATCTGCACACATCTCCCAGAGATTGCCTAAGGGTAGAATGATGTTGTCTTGTTGTTGTTGCAGTTTGAAGTACCTCTTGTGTAGTTCCTCAATTGAGGATCTCTCAAAACTAGAAAAATCTTCAGATAGCTTGAAAGACTAGTATGCTTTCCAGATTGTTGACTCAATTGAGTCAATTTCTTTTTTGATTTTAGTAGTGGCATCCGACCATTGCAGGTTGTACACATACATAGAATTTATTTCTTCGAGAAGGTCTTGACCTTATTGGATTAGCTGTTGAAGGTTTGAGAAGGCACTTACACATTGATCTTTTAATTCTTGCAAGAGTTTATTGCTTTTGGACTCCTTTTCCCTTTAGAGTTTTTCATTCATATAGGCAAATAAGTCCTTTACAATATTGACTAGTGACCTGCATTTGTCTATATTACTTTCGAACTAATCTAAATTGCATTATGGAATAATGCTTTTGAGAGCAACAATGGTTTCCTCAATCATATTATCCTTTTCTTCTAATTCCTTAACCATGTCAGCTTTGGCTGAGGCTTGAATGGATTCACTAATTTGAAATTTCTGAACAGGGTTAATTGTCTCAAGATCAAGAAATACCTTGAAATAGGTGATAGACCGAACCATAATTGGTGAAACAAGTAAACTCTTCAAGGTGTCATCGAAACAGGTACCGATGGAAATGCTTGCAGTTTCTTCTCTTTTCTTAATTTCCCCTACTACTGGTTCTTTACTTTCTTCTTGCTCAGGGTTTTCTTCATATTTACTGGTATCAACTTCTTCTACAATTATTTCTTCTTCTTTTCTTCATGTTTCCTTTGCTTCCTTCTCAATTTTCTCTTCTTCTCTTTCAACTTCTTTTTCCTGGTCTTCTTCTACATTCACCATAGCAACACCTTTATCTGGAGAATGAGAGTGCTCAATTTATGAAGGATTTAAATCAAGATTATACACTTCTGCATCTGTATATTCCAATACAAGATTTACAACATTTTCAGTATCCAAATTTTCATGAGAGCAAGTGGGAGAAACAAATGTAGTAGAGCCATCATTGATCAACATCCCAAGTTTTCATGTCATGCTTGTGAGCTTATCAATAACTTATGCTTTCAATTTTTGTGCAAGTTTTTTGTTTTCCATGAGGGTGTGTTCCCTTTTCTTTGTCCTTAATCTTGACTGACTGATTTTTTTAAAACTTGCAATGCTTTCTTCTTTTACAAGTTTTGAAATAGTAGAGATAGCTTCATTTACAATATCCTGATCAATCTGCTTAGCATTCACTTGGATTGTGTTTAAACCAACCCAAAGACTATCAAGAATATCTTCTTTAAAATTTTCTACGTTCCCATCTAATCTTGAGCTGTACAAAACAAATGCTTGTGTAATGTTTTCTTTTCCCTGAGATGTGGCAGCATTGTAAAAATCACCAACTTCTTTAAAGTTTCCTTCAACAAGAATTTTAAAAAAAGTTTCTACATTAGGAGTATCTCAGGTTACCTCTTTCGATTTCTTCTCCCGGACCATAATATGGTACTTGTCTGGTTCAGATTCTATATTAGATTCTTCAATGGCAATGTTAACCTTAGAGGCTTTCACTTCTTTTACCTTCTTGCTTGGAGTAGGCAGATGAAGGCCTGATACCAATTATTGAACATTCAAAATACTGAAAGGGGAGGGGTGAATTAGTAGTCCTTTAAAAAGATTAAAACTTTTGAATAGCTGACCACATAACATAATTAAAAGTACCGAACAAAATCAATGCAACACAACACATAACACCAAGATTTTTACGTGGAAACCCAAAAAGGGAAAAAATATGGAGAGGGTTAACTCTCAAGTATTAAGTAATTGGATACAAAATACAAAGGTGGATCATTGCTGGGGTGGCTCACTACTGGGTTGGCTCACCATCGGTGGGATCACTGCCCAAAATACAAAAACTAGCTATAACAGCTGAAAGACGGCTTACAATCGGAGTATGTATTACAAAAACTGAACTGCTATAATTGCATCTACATATGCATGAATGCAGTTCTTGCCGAGGTGCAAATTTTTTGTACAATCACAACTCTATCTAACTATATCACATACATCAACAGTTCGTTGTACATATATTCATTCATTCATATTTTTGTGATAATGTTGCTTTACATATATACTAGGTCTCCATATCCACTTAGTTGGCTTGCATTGGAGATGAAGTCGGGAGAGCTCGTTACACAAAATGTTGAAGATGTCGGCATAGATATCCCATGCTATATCAAATTGGGCTAGATCAAAAAGCTGCGTGGACCAAAAACCTTATGCCAGTAACATTTTTTTCAGAACAAAGAACAAGCTGGAGGTAAGAATACCATATCAATCGATGACATCCATGACAAATATCAACATAAAGGGACTGAATGGATAGACATTCTTCAATCATTTTGCAAAAAAATATTAATGAATATATTTATACATCTTTGTTGAATTGTTGTTATGTATTGTTTATGGTTCTAGAATTTGTACTCTATTGTTTACTCTATGATATTCAATCAAGTAGAATTAGCTAGTAAACAAAGTCATTATTTGATCCCTCTTCTACTACTAAGTTTAGGGTATAAGTGTAACACATAAAGAATACTTGGGTCTTCAAAATTTGGCATGTGATCCCCCACCTTTCTTACTAACACATTTTAATGCCAACATACATGTTTTTTGCAAATTCTAGGAAAATGATAGAATATCGAGAATTTTGTCCATTAGGTTTGCACATCTTTCAATGTCAAGTTAAAAAAATAACATAGTAATGTTGATCTCTCTCTTATCTTTCTAACCATATATTTTTATCTATGTTTCAATTATGTTAAGGTTTTGTGATAGGATGGGATTGGATGAGGCACTCACTGCCCCATGCTTAGAGTTCTTGCTCCTAAGAACTCCTTGGTGTCTCTTACACCCTATCCTAGTGGTCCTACCTCAGGTCCAAGTACCACTGCTCCTATTGACCAACCCCACTATCAACATGCTATCCTTCTACCAAGCCAACCTTGGTGCTTCACCACAACCTCACCATTGACCCTTATTCCTTCCTAAAGGCCAAATACTCTCAACATCCAATTTGATTCTTGCAGGGGTGTGTAAATGTTGTAATTGCTTCCAAGTAATCAATCTATGGTTCTTGTTTCATCACAAAACTCCTAAGAACCATCGCTTTCATAAAATCCTTTCCTAGGGTAGAAAAGGGCTACAAGCCTAGAGCCCCAATTAGGCCTCTTCACAGAGAAAAATGCAATTTTCTTCAAAACCCACCAAAGGACCTGGATTCTTCATTTTGGGTTTGTGATTCCCATACCCACACCTTAAATATTCTTGAGGTTTTGAGCCTGTATAGGCCGTACACTGCTCAAACACAAAAATGGTTAAAAACCTAGGGTTTCCTAATTTTTCTGGCTGATTTTGGACTGTCAAAAAGTTCTCACTCCAAATGAATTGGTGGAGCCTCACCCTAATCACCATGCAATGCCAAGACCTCCAAAAAAAATCTCCAAAAAGAATTTCTCTAAGATCTCAATTCCCCTGCAAGATATGAGACTTTTTCTCATTGCCTTCCCTAGCCGGACCTGCATTGGCTTGCTGAGGGCATCATCTTGCTAGCATCTCCTACAACCACACAGCTCCTAAATTCTACCATATGTATAGGCATGGAGTCTAGGAACATTTACCAAAAGGCCATACAATTTGTACGGTGGGAAGGTGCTCTAAACCTCCATTTTCTAAAAACTGCCTGTTTCAGGCCAACAACATGCTGATTTCAAATTAATTACAAACAATGATGAAAAATGAATTAAAAAAGTTAAAAAATGACTCACAAAGCTTCTAAAAAACCTATACTACATCCTACAACTCTAACAGTAGTAGATTCAATCCATTTTAGCACTATTCTTGAGCAAAAACTAGAAAAAATGACAAAAACATTGTTTTTCTTCAACTTCCAACAAAATAGTCCGTACAAATGAACTTCCAACCTAACACAAAGGTCGAGGAAACCTTTAAATATGCTTCCCAAATATTTATTCATCAAATGGGTACCTTTTGGCTGCTCAAACTCAAAAAGAGCCTTATTTTGCAAAAATTGTCAACAATTGCAAAAATTGCCAAACTTCAACATTAGACTAAAACTTGCTATTCCTCACCTATGGTCAACATGACCTTTATTTGAAAACATAGAAAACAACTAAAGTTCCATGAAGGAAAACATCTAAACCATCAATTCACTCTTGAGCTCCTAGTGTTGCCTAGGTGCTCCTACACCATTCTCCCCCTCTCAGCATAAACAACTAAGGAATTTGAGGAGAGATCAGAGACACATCAATGCCTTGATTCTTAAAGTCCGCTTCTTCTACCCAGGTAGCTTCAGATTCATGCTTGTTCTTCCATTTGACAAGATGCTCCATGTAAACCTTATGCCTTGTAGCCTTCTTCACTCTTGACTCCAAGATCTTCTCTACCTGTAGCTTGTCTGGAGTTGGTAGTGTCATGTTACTGACATCCTTGAATATCTCCCTACTATTCTGGTCCATGTCAGTGAATGTCCCCTTATACTTGATCAGATCAGCCACATTAAACACTGGAGATATGCCTAGGTCTGCTGGTAATTCCACCTTGTAAGCATTCTTTCCATACTTGGCTAATACCCTGCATGGTCCCACTCTTTTCATCTGGATTTTGGTTGACATCCCCTTTTACAATCTGGATTTGTTAAGGTGGACCATGACATAGTCCCCTACTGCAAATTGTACATCCTTCCTTGACAAATGAACTTTCTCCTTCAACTTTTGGGTTGCTGTTGTAACTGTTTTCTTGACCTCCTCTTGAATCTCTTTCATGGTCTGAGTGAAGTCTTCTGCATGTCCACTCCTATTCGCCATAGATCCAAGGTCTCTGAGCTCACAAATGCCTCTTGGGTGCATTCCATACACAACTTCAAAAGGACTTTTCCCTGTAGTTCTATTGACACTATCATTATAAGCGTACTCAGCTTGGGAGATAACCATATCCCATGTCTATCCATACTCCTTGGTTAGACACCTTAAAAGATTACCAAGCACCATGTTAACCACCTTTGTTTGACCATCGGTCTGAGGATGGTAAGCTGATTCAAATGAAAAATTAGTACCCAATCTGCTCCATAGAGTCTTCCAAAAATGACTCATGAACTTCACATCTCTGTCTGAAACAATGCTTAGAGGCAAGCCATGGATCCTTACAACCTCCTTGAAGAAAAGGTGAGCTATGTAGCTGGCATCATGAGTAGTTTTGTAGGGAATAAAATGACTCATCTTGCTAAATCTGTCTACTACAACATAAACACTGTCAAAACTAGTCTTGGATCTTAGGAAGACCTACCACAAAATCCATGCTCACACACTCCCATGGTCTGTTAGGAATGGGCAGGGGTTGATATAAACCAGCATTGCTAGCTCCTCCCTTAGCTTTCATGCACACAACACACTATTTCCACATATCTTCTAACATCTCTTGCCAACTTAGGCCAATAATAGAATCTTTGTACTAGCTCTAAAGTCTTATTGATACCAAAATATCCACTAAGACTGCCATTATGCTTTTCCTGAATCAAATTTTCCCTCATTGAACCTCTTGGAACACATAACTGATTACCCTTAAATAACAGTCCATTTTGCAATCTATACTCAGAATATTGGCTATGAAAATGATTCTCAAAATTAGAACATATCTTGTAAGCTTCTGAGAAGTCTTCATCTTCACCATAGAGGTATTTGAAACTCTCTAATCCAATTCTCTTTAGTTGTATCTCCTGTACTGTCAGCAACCTCCTGCTTATGCATCTGCAGCCTTGTTCATTTGTCCCTTCTTATGCTTGATGGTAAAAGTAAAAGCTTGGATGTATTACATCCATTTCAAATGCCTATTACTTAACTTCTCTTGGGTGTTGATATAACTAAGTGGCTGGTTATCAGTAAAGACCACAAACTCGTTGGGTAACAAATAATGCCTCCACTTCCTAAGGGACTGCACTAAAGCATATAACTCTAGATCATAGGTAGAGTACTTTTGCTTGGCTTCATTGATCTTTTCACTAAAGAAGGCCACAGGCCTACCTTCTTGACTAAGTACTCCTCCTACTGCTACTCCAGTTGCATCACACTCAACTGTGAACAATTTGTCAAAACTAGGTAATAATAGAATAGGTTGAGTTGCCACTTCTTGTTTCAATTTCTCAAACCCTTTATTAGCCTCTTGAGTCCACTTAAACTTTGTTTTTAGACCACCTTTTATAGTATCTAGGACTGGTGCACATATACCACTAAAATTCCTTATGAAATTTCTATAAAATTGAGCCAAACCATGAAAACTTCTCAACTCTGTTGCTGTAGTTGGTGTAGGCCAGTTTAGGATGGCTTCCACCTTGCTTGGGTCCATCTTTAATGAGCTTTTGGACACTACAAAACCCAGGTAGACAAGCTCTTGCTTGAAGAACTCACATTTCTCAAGATTGATTGCCAACTTCTCCTCTTGCAACCTTTTAAGAACCATCTCCACATGCTTGAAGTGTTCTTCTGTTGTCTTGCTAAAAATGAGTATATCATCAAGATACACTACCACAAATATCCCTGTGAAATCCTTCAGTACTTCATTCATGAGTCTCATGAATGCTAGGGGCATTTGAGAGGCCAAATGGCATCACTTTCCACTCATATAACCCATCATTTGTCTTAAAAGCTGTCTTCCACTCATCACCATCCTTAATTTTGATCTGATGGTACCCACTCTTGAGATCCAACTTTGTGAAGAACTAAGCACCTCCAAGACAATCCATCAAGTCTTCAATTCTAGGAATAGGAAACCTATACCTAATGTGATCCTATTTCCCTAGAATCAGTACAAAGTCTCCACTTACCTCCTTTCTTTGTTGCCAAAACCACTGGCACTGCACAAGGGTTGATGCTCTTTTGAATCAATCCTTGATCCAACAATTCTTGCACTTGCCTAGCTACCTCTAGGTTCTAATCAGGTGTAAGTTTGTATGCTTCTTTGTTAGGAAATGAGGCTCTAGGTATGAAGTCAATTTGATGACTTATTGCTCTCTTTGGTGGTAGAGTTGCAGGTGTACCATCACTGACTATGCTCTTGTACTTATCAAGCAACCTTTGGACTGCTTCTAGTAAGATTGTCTTTTCAGCTTTGTCTTCCTCTTTAGGTTGCAACACAACCACATATCCTTCATTCCCTTGGTGTAGGTCCTTAAGGAACTCCTTACCACTGCTCAACATGATGTTAGGTGTCTTGGACTGTCCTTCATCTTCTTATGACAGTGACTGCAGCTTGAAGGTTCTTCCATCCTTTTTGAATGAAATGGTATTCTCTTTCCCATCATAAATGGCACTTCTGTCATATTGCCATGGTCTGCCCAGTAGTAGATGGCATGCATCCATGGGTAATACATCACAAACCAACTTGTCTTTATATCCTCCAATTGAAAATTCCACCGTTACTTGCTCATTAACTAAAACACTCTACCCTTTGTTTAGCCATGTGACCTTGTAGGGGCTATTGTGGAGTACCTTCTCCAATTTTAGTTTAGTTACTGCCTCCTCTGAGATTAATTATTTGTTGAACTTGAATCTACAATGAATTTGCATACTTTTCCAAGTATCTTGCACCTTACTCTAAAAAGAGCCCTTCTCTGTTTTGGTTCCTCTTTAATCGGTTGTCTGATCAAAACCCTGTTGAACATCAAATTTTCTCCTACCTCAGATTCTATATGATTGATCTCAGATGCTTTAGGACTCATGGTGTCCTCTTGTGCATAAGCCACTCTCTTTTCATTGCTTGATGAAGATGCTTTCTTCGGTCACCTATAAGCGGGGTGACCTATTTGATTGAAATGGTAACACTTCATATTTGCAAAATAAGAGTTGCTCCCGCCTAATCCTCTTCCTCTATTTGAACCTCCTTGAGGTCCTCTTCCTCTGTTAAATCCTCCATTTGATGATGTTTCACCTCCATGCTCAGTGAGTTTTGATTCTCCTTGATTTCTTTGGTCACTGCCTCTACCTTGGTAGCCACCATGCTGTCCTCTTTGATCTCTTTGATCTCTTCCTTTTCCTCTGCCCTTAGAAGCTTGATCTTGCTTCCTCTTGTTCCTTTCCTCAATATTTATGGCCAACTGATAACATTGGTGTACTGTCTTGGGACTTAGAAGAGCCATCTCTTCTTGGATGTTCCATTTCAAGCCATTAAGGTACCTAGCCACCTTAAGACTCTCATCCTCTGTCACATTAGATCTCATGCAAAGCTTTTGAAACTCTTCAGTATAAGTGTTTACATCTTGGTCTTTCTGCCTTAGACTTTGCCTCTTCTTGTGCAATTGAATCTCATTGTCATCTGGCATGTAGGCTTCCTTTACCTTAGCAACCATTCCTTTCCAAGTTGATATGGGATGTTTGCCTTCTTTTTCCCTCTCTGTCTGAATGAACTTCCACCATGTCAAGGCTGATCCTCTCAATCTTGACTTAGCAACCTTCACCTTCTGAGCTTCAGTGACTCCATCACACTCAAAATGATTCTCCATGCCTTCTATCCAATCCATGACTAGGTCTGCTTCCATCTTTCCACTAAAAAGTGGTATGCCTTCAAGAAAGGCTCCTCCTTCAAAATAGGGTCGGGTTCAGGGGTCTTATCTTCCTCTGCAACCTCTTCTTCTTTTGGAATTCTTCCCTCAAACTGTGCACTCCTCACTGCTGCCTCAAGTTGGGCTATTCTTTCCCTCAATAGCCTATTGTCTTCTTCTTGTCCTTCAACCATCTTAGCCAGTTCTGCATTGGTCACCATGGTGAAAGAATGACTGGACTCAACCTCTAACATATAAGATGCTTCCCAAATCTTTAACTTGCTCTGATACCAATCTGATAGGATGGGATTGGATGAGGCACTCACTGCCCCATGCTTAGAGTTCTTGCTCCTAAGAACTCCTTGGTGTCTCTTACACCCTGTCCCAGTGGTCCTGCCTCAGGTCCAAGTACCACAACTCCTATTGACCAACCCCACTATCAACATGTTGTCTTTCTACCAAGCCAACCTTGGTGCTTCACCACAACCTCACCATTGACCCTTATTCCTTCCTAAAGGCCAAATCCTCTCAACATCCAATTTGATTCTTGCAGGGGTGTGTAAATGTTGTAATTGCTTCTAGGTAATCAATCTAGGGTTCTTGTTTCATCACAAAATTCCTAAGAACCATCACTTTCATAAAATCCTTTCCTAGAGTAGAAAAGGGCTACAAGCCTAGAGCCCCAATTAGGCCTCTTCACAAAGTAAAATGCAATTTTCTTCAAAACCCACCAAAGGACCTGGATTATTCATTTTGGTTTTGTGATTCCCATACCCACACCTTAAATATTCTTGAGGTTTTGAGCGTGTACAGGTTGTACACTACTCAAACACAAAAATGGTTAAAAACCTAGGGTTTCCTAACTTTTTTGGCTGATTTTGGACTGTCAAAAAGTTCTCACTCCAAATGAATTGGTGGAGCCTCACCCTGATCACCATGCAATTCCAAGACCTCCAAAAAAATTCTCCAAAAAGAATTTCTCCAAGATCTCAATTCCCCTGCAAGATATGAGACTTTTTCTCATTGCCTTCCCTAGTCGGACCTGCACTGGCTCGCCTAAGGCATCATCTTGCTAGCATCTCCTCCAACCACACAGATCCTAAATTCTACCATATGTATAGGCATGGAGTCTAGGCACATTTCCCAAAAGTTCGTACAATTTGTACGGTGGGAAGGTGCTCTAAACCTCCACTTTCTCAAAACTGCCTGTTTCAGGCCAGCAACAGGCTGATTTCAAATTAATTACAAACAATGATGAAAAATGAATTCAAAAAGTTAAAAAATGACTCACAAAGCTTATAAAAAACCTATAATACATCCTACAACTCTAATAGTAGCAGATTCAATCCATTTTAGCACTGTTCTTGAGCAAAAACTAGAAAAAATGACAAAAACACTATTTTTCTTCAACTTCCAACAAAACAGTCCGTACAAATGAACTTCCAACCTAACACAAAGGTCGAGGAAACCTTTAAATATTCTTCCCAAATAGTTATTCATCAAATGGGCACCTTTTGGCTGCTCAAACTCAAAAAGAGACTTATTTTGCAAAAATTGTCAACAATTGTAAAAATTGCCAAACTTCAACATTAGACTAAAACTTGCTATTCCTCACCTATGGTCAACATGACCTTTATTTGAAAACATAGAAAAAAACTAAAGTTCCATGAAGGAAAACATCTAAACCATCAATTCACTCTTGAGCTCCTGGTGTTGCTTAGGTGCTCCTACACCATTTTGATCTCTACTTTCATTTGCTAGTGTCTCCATTTTTGTAAAAAACCTACATATGGTATTTTTGGATTCATTTTTAAGCCATCCATTGAAATTTGATTTTTTTTTTTAGTAACTAGACTCTATTATTTACACAATCATAAAGAAAATTTATTTTTAATTAGTTTCCGAAAAATTAGGGGGGGTGCATGCTTAATTTTTTATTTTTCAATGTGTCTGCTTTGAAAATTAGTAAAAAATCATATGACTAATTTTTGGAATACTAAAAATAAGTTAACATTTTAAGGGGGGCACACTAGACACTATGTTATGTTTTTTTGATAAAATAGGATTACTTTGTGTGGTCCCCTATTTCAACCCCTTTCTCGCCACTATTTAAAAAAATAAGTAGTTTAGAAAGTAGATTCAGAGTAATACAACTCTTTTTCTTGTTGCGTCTTCAAATTTTGAGCATAACTATATTCAATTTCTCATCCAATTTTAGTTTTGTCTATTTTTTTTTTAAAAAGGGTCATTTAAGACCCCCTTTTGGTCCCTCATTTCCTTGCACTTAATCTTTATGGTCTAACAAAATATACTGAGACTTATATAATCTTTCAATCATAAACAAAACTGTGAATAACTTCTAAATATGGTTAATTCTATGTAATGACTATAGTTTTCATTTATCTTTTAAAAGTACATACTACTATTGTTTATGATATAATATATTTCTAGCATCTTTTTTAATGTATGTAGGTGATAATAGCAGAGATATTTTAACTATCAATAATTTACATCTTACACAATATGACAAAGTTGGTCAATAGTTTACACCTTACACAACATGATATAGTCAAGTTCAATAGTTTACATATTATATAGCATGATTTAGTTGTTCAATAGTTTATATCCTAAACATCATGATACAATTTCTCAATAATTATAACTTGGGGGACTATGAATCCTTTTTTTTTGTTCGGTAAATCACTGCTAAGGGAAAATACCCTACGCTTTTGACTAGAGCTATGAAACAACGAGGCCATATATGGGGAACCTCATCCCTAATATCTCCATTTCTCCTCCTCTCCTCCCTCCTTCCACCTTGGTACCTTCATCCTTTGTACCCCCTCCATCTGCCACTCCACCATCATTACTCCTCCCACCATCTATCAGGTGCCTTTGAGTACCCACCGATTCTGCCACCTGACCTACTACCAGCCTGACCCTCTGACCCTCCATCTGCTGCCTTGCCATCAAACCTCTTGCAATCATCTGCAACCTCCCCATGATCTCTCTCTACCTCAATTCCTCCTTTTTTGACCCTGCAACAATGCCTGCCACCTGCACCAATGAGCATTTCCACAAGCCACCCGTGGGATTCGAACCTTGGGCAACCCAACTGCTACCCTTGCAACTTAACTGTTGCACTGTGGGGTCAACCCCAACAAATTTTAATATTAAGGTTTGGGCCTCGGTTGTTGGAACTATAGAAAAGAAGCCCCACTAGTTCACAAAGGAGCCTCCCCTTAATACGAGGGTAAACAACAAACTCCATTGTTGACATGGTAGAGAGTGACCCCACGAGGTTTGAACCTTGGTTGTTGGCTCTATAGGAAAGAAGCCCCACCATTTCACCAAAGGGTCACCCCTAGGGGGTTATGAATCCTTAATTGAATGGTTGTACTATTATATTCAACCAAGTAATAGTTCATATCAACCATTGAAAGATGCAATTTTGCATTTAGAAAAAACTTGTTGATGGGTCTCATAGCATCAACATTAAATTTACTATATACCAAGTAAAACATAATTTATGAGGTTTGATTAACGTTGCCTCAATATACATTTTTCACACAACAATATCTAATATTTAAGTGGTTTTATTGGCATAGGCCCTAATACATATTTTACTTGAACATTAATAATAATTCTTATATGGGAGGATTTAATTTGACTCAACACTATGTTTACACATAATGTTATCATGATATATATATATAGGTTAGATTTATCTCAATCCCTCTTACTCTTGTAAAACACATCAAAATATGCTTTATAAGACCAAAAATTTATCCATTTCAACTCTTTATTTCCCACACAGTGTAAATTGTTGCTAGTAGGATACCTTTACATAGTTATAAATTATAACTATAATATCATTACTTCCAAGAATTATATAATAATAGATCTTTGAATACATATATATATATATATATATAAATAAATAATCAATACACACACATGTATGTGTGTAAAGTCTCCTTAACAAAATCATACAACCAAAAAAGTGATAAAGTCTAATTTGACCTCTATAACTTCAAGTAAATAGAAATCAAATAGAAAAATATCTATTGATGGATTATATCTTGAAGGCATTGAAGATTTTTCCCTACTATCTCATGTGCAAGTTTTTAAACATGCAAAAAGATCTATACAATTATTTGCACAAATTCTCTCATAAGAAATCAAAGAGAAAAGATAATTAGACTAACCAAGTAATTCCCTTTCATTATGTTTCTCTTTTTTTCTCCTTCACCTTGGATTTCATCTCCTTTCTCTGCAAAACCTAGTTTCCTTAAATTGTTCTCCTTTCTTCTCCCTTTTCTCCTTCCAGACCCTCCATTTTCTTTCTAATTAGGTGATGAAAAATCCCTCTCTCCTACATACACCAACACTCCTCTAGAGTTATTTCCACTCTCAAATCCTTTTTTTCATCAATTCCATTAGAGTGGTAAGTGTAGTGATATAAAGCTCCATGATAGTTCTTCCAATTTCATCAAATTTACATTGAATTTCACATGCTTCCATTTATATGGAGTTTTAATTTTTAAAATTATTTTGATAATTAATTCCACACTTAACAATTAAATACCTTATTTTGAGTTGTCATTTTAATTTTGACTAATTTATAAATAATTTCACTAAGAGAAAAAAAATAACACTTCTATTACTAGAATGATAACTATGAGGTATGATGAGTAGGAGGTTGGCACCATCAATGTTAAAGGATGTGATTAGAAAAGTAATATATACCAACTCAATATACCATAAGGCAATCAAAAAATGACAATAAAAATACTCTACATAGGTAGAAATGCTAAATTTTAACAATTAAGACATCAACACCAATATAACCAACTTTGCATGTTCAAACATAGAAAGGAAAAAAAATTATTATGATGAGAATGACACCTCCAAAACCACATGTAATCCTAGTTGTGTGTGTGAGTAATTTTTTCTCAATAAACATGATATAATATGTCAATCACCTCAATTTTGCGCTCTCTCCCAAATGATACCCTCCCTCCTTAATTAGGAGGGGGAACTAAACTATCCTACATCCACTTCATTCATTCATTCATAAGCTAGTTAGTCCATCATAATTATAATCACATTTGTATTTAATTTAGCATAATTCAAATTGATAATCAATTCATCTAAATTAATGATGTATAATAAGATCACATTAATTTGATTCATCATTTAAGAATTGATATTAATATTCCATAAACATATGGATGTATATCAAAATAATCATAATAATTTTGATATACATACATATGTTTATGGAATATTAATATTCATCATGGAAACTGTATCTATTCCAAAATTTCTTAAGAAAATCATAACTTTAATTGAAATCTAATATCTCAAAATAAGTAATTAAAATATAGCATAATTTGATTGTTCAAAAATGGGATGTAACAAAAGAGAAAATGAATTTAGTAAGCTTAAGTAGCTAGTGCGAAAAGGGATCTAAGTGATTAAATAATTAACTAAGAAAATACATTTTAACATATCCCTTAAGTGCAACTTAAGGAGAAGCTAAAATATATAATAATAGGTGTATAAAAAGCAAAAGATGGGTAACAACAAATAGGCCCAATAAGTTACCAATATACAAATGAAAAATATCTCTCATAATTAGAGAAAAGGAGAAAACTTTATAGGAAAAATTCCTCTCCAAAAAAGAAAGGGTTGTCAAAGCTTAGACAGGATAAAAAAAATACATGTTTTGTCATTTTTGTCCTTTCCACAACCCTATAAAAGAGATCTTATGAATTTTACCAAAAAATCCTCAATAAAGGGAAATAAATAAAGTATCAATATGGTCAACTTTTCCTCGATTTGTAATTCCCAAAAAACATTATTACAACAAATGAATCCTTGGATTTGGAGTTCTATAAGATTTTATGTGAAACAAGTTGTCTGAAACATAAGTGCAACAAGATCGATGGCTTCATCCATCTTGTTTCTATAAGAAAATGTCTTAGATGCAATATCACTCTATGTAGATCATATTCCCGTAGACATGAGCAATCTTTCCATCTAATGTTTTTAGGTGTGATAGTTGTGCAATGTAAGATGCTCAATGGAAGATGTTTCAACCATGTGCATGTTTGGTTTTGAGTTTTTCAAAGTGACTAATTTTTTTGGTTTTGAGTGTTATTTATTCTTAAAGGTATTGAAGGGGAAGGTAATTACCTTGTTATTCTAACAAAGATCTCCATAGCCACTTCTAGTGAATTCTTCTATTTTTATAGAGCATAACGAGGAGGCTAAGAACATGCACAGTTGTAGTTGATAGAATTGTCCCTTTCCCTTATAGGAGAATCGTTCCTTTGAGATTCCCCTTCCCCTCTACTCCTTTCCAATTTCTCTACTATCTTTAGATTGTTTCCTTCCTCCAACTTGTATTTGGCATAGTCTTCTATTCTATGGCGTGAGCATTTTTTTACATAAAAACGAGGCGAGCTCCACATCAATTTGTAGTCTACACAACTCAGCTTCCAATTTCAGCTTGATTACCTTTGGCAAGGGGTTTTCAAGCTTGATAGTAGCATAAATTCAAGCATTCATCCCAACAATACCTCCCAAAGATTCTTCATCAACCTTAACAAAAGTACCTATTAAATCACCATTTTTCTTCAAGATATCTAGATCCCAATATTGTATATGAAAATTGTATAACATTATCCACATAAGGATGTTTGTTGGTGATTGTATTAGTGAATTTAAATAGGGTTTCTAGTCACATAAATAGAAGTTGATCACATCCATCATCCAAGGGTCATTTTTTTTTAGAATTTTGACCTTCTTATCCCTTGAATCACATTCCACAAGAAAATAACGTTTTCATAGCGACTTGATTTTAACCTTTGGGCCCCAATGCTCTTCACACCATTTTAGACTGACTAATTCTAAAATGGTGCCAAGACTGACTAATTCTAAAATGGTGCCAAGACAAGGGTGAAGAGATCCATTTTGTGCTTGAGTACATGGATGGGGGTTCACTTCAAGATGTGTTGTAGAAGAGGCATATGTCAGAGGGCTTTCTGGTGGAGGTGGCCTAAAACGTGTTTGAGTGGCTAAAGTATCTCCACCGTGAGAAGATCGTCCACTGGAACATTAAGCCCTCTAACCTTCTACTTAACTAGAAGTTGGAGGTGAAGATTGTAGATTTTGGTGTTAGCTGAATCCTTTCACAGACGTTGGATCTATGTAATAATATGTGGGGACATGGGCATACATGAGCCCAAAGAGTTTCGATCCTAATAGCTACGGTGGTCGTGACAATGGTGTAAGGGCCTTTGAAGTGAACAATGCGCTTGAGGAGCACTAGACCTAGTCCGAGTGTGGTGCAACCAGGTTGCATCCTTGGTGTTACAAGTTTGGTGCGATGCAGTGTGCCAATGTGTGAGTCAGGTGAGTCGCAATGGTCGTGCGATTTGGATTATGGAGTCTAGTGGACGCAACGTCTAGGAATCGTCCACAGTGCATACCCAGCCGAGGAGCCATAGGGTGAGCCATTGTGCACCCATCTACCGTAAGGCATGAACCAAGTTCGCCATCCATTGGACATGGGCTAAGTTGCATTGGAAGCTAAGTACTTGATGTTAGTGTTGCAGAGATGTCGAGGTGAGTTGGACAACCAATTCCAATGTCGAGCCGAGTTACACAAGTGTAGTGTGGGAAGTGTAGCACGGATCATAAAGAAGTGCTGAGTCATGCCAAGCCATGGCGAGTTAGGTAGGTTGAACATGAGTGGTGCAACTCTACAAGGTGAGTTGGAATCATCAAGTCAAGCAATTAGCCAGATGCTAGGTCTGCATAGTCATGCCTAGCAATGATGAAAGAGTTAGTTAGATGCCAAGTCTACAGGAGTCATGCCCAACCATGGTGCAAGAGTTAGCCAAACGTCAAGAGTCTAAAAAGTAGTAAGTTCCTATGGGTTGTTTGTCATGAGAAAAGTTAGAAATGGGGGTGTTATCCCAAAGTACGGTGTCAGTGGGATTCATACAAATAGCTTATATAGGGAGGTATGGTTGTTTGAAATGAAGCAACACCATAGGGTTGCACCATCATGTTGGACAATAGAGGCATTGATGCGTTGCACCGAGAGTCCACAACAAGGTCACCAGCGAGGGTGCTCCTCAGACTCTTCCTTCTAGGAACTAAGCCAAGTAGTTCCGACACCATGCCACGCCGTCGTGTAGGTGTTGTCCCAAGCAAGGGAGGTATGATCATTCTAATGGAAAGGAACATCATAGGGATGCAACCAAGCTTGCACCAAGAGTTCATAATAGGACACCAACCAGGGATGATCCTCCAACTCTTCCTTCCAGGAGTGAAACAAAAGTAGCTCTTGCCTTGAGTCTCATAGTGGCTTAGGTGCCTTCGTCAGTCTTTAGGGACAAGGAAAGATCTTGTTCCACCCTAGATGAACCCAATATCCTAATCCCTGTGAAATGTAGTAGTAGGGCCAACATGAGTTAGTTCCAAGGCATGCCACCAAGGGGACCAAGTGTTGGAACTTGTCCCAAGCAATGGGGTAAAAAGAAGAGTGCAATGTTGGGCAAGCTACAGATCTAAGTTGGCAACAGTAAGCCTAGGATGGCCAAGCGCATCACAACAGTGTCGAGAAAAGTCTAGAATGAGCAGAGTGAGTTCTAGAAAGTGAGTTTGTGTAAGATTGAGGATGGAGCAAGTCCGCTTCTTAGAATTCGAGGAGCCGCACTAGGTGCGCTCCCTGCAAGTAGTGTTGGAACATGTCGTGTAGGTCACACATGGGCGCCATCAAAGGGAAAACATGTTGGAATAATATTGAGTTAGATCCAATCCTCTTCATAAGGATCTTAGGGGTTGAAATCAAGGGCTGAGTCAATCAGTATGGTGTATAGTACGAGCAAGGATGGATTCTAGTGAAGTTGTTGTTCAACCTAGGAATGGGGCAGCAAGGAAGGAGTCCTAGACACTCGAGTTGCTATCGTTGGTGCAAGATCTCAGCAAGGGTTGAATGGTGCAACATGATGTTATTTAAAATGTGGAATCAAGCAGTACTTGGGAAGCAACTGAGAAGGTGACAGGCGAGATCAAGGTGTGTAGTCCTTGAAGTCATTGGACCAGGTGATCCAGGATCCTGGGCCCAAAGCAAGAAGTGGGAGTTACTCAGCAAGAGTCAACATCCCCAAAGAGCAAGAAGGAACTAATCATGAGTTTGGTGTTGGATTTGGAAGTGCTCCAAGAGCTTGTCCACATGAAGAGTGAACTTAGAGTTCAAGGTGAATAAGACTAGTAATCTGTCGTCTTATGGGGGACACCAGGATGAAGCACTTGGTGGAATCACCAAGTCTATACCAGTGTGCAACAACATTCAAGAAAGCGAACAAAGTGAGTCATGTTCCTAACATGCAAGCCAAAGTGCTCATAGCAACTCGTAGGTGCATAATTCCATGATGCACTTGTAGAAGTCGAGTTCCTCGGAAGGAGGACTCGCTGGTTCAAAGGTGTAGTTTGTGAACATGAAAGGAATTTTTCGCAAGGGAGTGACAAGTAGTTTGTTGAGCAGTGTTGCGCGAGATAGACCTCTCAAAGCAGAAAAGGTGCATTCAATTCATGCACTGGTCGAGCCCCGTGACAGTTGGTATCAGAGCAAAGCTAGTTTCTCTCTTCTAATACTCTGAGTTAGTATTGGATGTGCGTTGATTTTTGGTATTATCAAAGTCCAAGATAGGGTTCCTCCCTTCGAGCCAAAAAAATTCAACTAGGTATGAGCTGAGTTAGGAACGACTTCGTCGGAGACTAAGAAAGAGTCAGGCTAGGGTACACCCAGGATTCGATGTCGAAGTCGTGAAGCTGTCGAGGTTTCAAAGAGTATATTTGCGAATGGAGTGACAACAGAGCACCGAGCAAGGTCAAATTCTAGTAGTGCCATCAGTTGTGCGAGCAGATCAAAGCGAGCAATCAGGGGCATGGTCCTCAAGTCAGTCACTGTAGGAAAGGCAATGCAAAGCATCCAACAACGGTGTGTAGAGTGAATCAGGATGGTTTTAAATAGTATCATCAGCATTCAGAGGCCGATCCATGTAGGGATTAGGATTCAGTGAGAAATTTGTGGCCGAGTTCTAATGTAACACTCATTTTGCGTTGGTTGAATCCAGAAGACTGGCCACCTCTGTCGGGGCACTGAGTCAAGTGCTAGAATGATGCAGATGTGGAATTGGGTGTGAGCTCAATTGGTACACATGTGTTCTTGTGATAGAAATATGGTGCCAACCTAGTTTGTCATGAGTGTTGCTAAGTGGGGCAAATCAACTCAAAAGTGCGCACAAGTTGTCCAAGTGTTCAACAGTAGCATTGAAAGCGAGACAAAGAGTTCCCTAAGTCGGGCTCATTAGGTGAGTTAGCATCAAGTCACACTGGAGCCAGTCTATTCATGCATCCAAAGTCGCATCAGTATAGTGTTGCATGTGCATCAAGTCAGACCCTATGGTTGGGTACGCACCGAAATAGTTCTCAAGGGACTCTTCTAAGTTCCATCACAAGGATGTGCACCCGAGCGAGCCAAACTCGTGCCTCAAGTTGTTCGCCAGTAGCGTAGATGTCGAATACCTCAACTATCCCTGAAGATGGACCCATCATGGGACACCTTAAAGTCAGACATCAACAGTGTGGACACAGTTACATGTGGACTCGATGAGCTTGCACTCTAAATCCCCCACATCGAAAGTCGCTTGTCCAAGGAAAGTGTAGTTAGCCAACCAGGCAATTGTTGCAAGTGATCCTCAAAGGAAAGGAGTTTCAAAGGAAGTCGACATGGCCTACAAGATGGGTTAACATTTTGCAAGCATTGTGGAATGTTCACAGGATGCATAAGTCAGCAAGGAACCAGACACGGTGTAGATGTTGCAGCGGTGTTGTGGGTATTTCATGGTAGGTCAGTAAAGGGGTACCCGAGCCTAGTCTTAGAGTACAGGGTGTAGGATCTGGACCAAGCTGAGATTCAAGGTGAAATCAATGGAGGACTCAATCACATCCAAGTGCATCAGTTCAGGGCGTAGGATTGTGCCAAACACAACTTCGAGGTGAAACCAAATGAGGGACTTGCACAAGGTAGCGTTCAGGGTGTAGGATCACATCAGGGACTGATCCGAGGAGAAATTTTGGTGGCGTCAAGGTTGGAAGATTTTGCAATCGAAGCAGGTTGTCATAAGATGGCGAGCTAGGCTAGAAGGTTCAAAATTGAAGCAGACCAAGTCACATTTAGAATTTTGCAAAAAGATAAAGAAGCTTCAGAGTTGATCCAATTACCACAGAGGTACATTTAGTGCAAATGAAGCATGCAAGCAGAGGTGTTGGGCTGATGCAAGAAGTTGGGTACACAAAAAGCTCAAAAAGTGGAAGTGTTTTTGCTGTTTTTCAGAATTTGTCACCCTTAAATTGAAAATTTAAGGCACTTACACAATGAATCTTAAAAAAATTTAGTAATATGAAATTTATTATTTTGAATCTAGTTTCCAAATATCTAAATTATTCAAATACCCAGATTATAGAAATTAAATTTGGATAGGGATCTATAAAAACCACTTTTTAAAAGTCCCTATTTTTTTACAATACCAAGCACGTGTACGGACAACACTTTTTGACCCAGATAAAAGTATTTTGCTAATTCCTTTTGAGAAACAAGAGCTAACAACATGAAGTTTGATATTGATTTTTTTTGTAATTTTTGGTTGACTATTTTTTTTTAATTAAATTTTTATTGGCCTTAATTGCTGTTTTTAAAAATCAACATGTACGGACAACATAATTGGACCTAAACCAAACATTTTTTGACTCTTTTTTTTCATTGTGTAAAGAATTTTCTGAATTTTGATGCCATATAATTTATTTTACAAAAAAATTAACCAAAAAAAAGTTATTAAAAATTTAAAAAAGCCTAATATTTCAAGTTTAAGGACTAGTTTTCTTATAAATTAATTAAAAAACAGCAAACGTAATCCAATATTAATAAAAATTATATATTTGGAAAGTAGAAATTGTGTTCGCTAATGGGTTTTAATTTTATAGATTGATTCAGAAAAGAAGTCCATCAGCCATGTTGTCAAAGTTGGACATTCTTCTTCAATCTGCCTTAGTTTTTTAGTTGCAGGTCAAAGGCTAAGGCTCGGATTGCCAAGCCTTTCCCAATCCTAAAACCAAGGCAGCATGTGGGTTGGAAATTTTGACTTTTAAAAATGCATACGCATTTTTAAACAACGCATATGTGTTATAAAACACATGCGTTCTTTATTTTCTTAATTATTTAATTTTTTTTGAGAAACAGGTACGTGTTTTGAAACACAAAATGCGTATGCATTTCAAAATGCGTACCCATTTCTAATTTTTTTTTTAATAATAAAATTTTACATGTTATAAAATGTGTATGCATTATATAAAACATACGCGTTATTTGAGTGCATACGCATTTTTTAGGTTCGGGTACCCGAAGCATAACGCATACGCGTTTTTAAAATAATGCGTACGCGTTTTCTGTGAGAATTTTTTTTGGCCGAAACTTCTCCTCTTCATGTACCCAACTTCTTGCTTTTACCCTGTTCTAAGACAACACTAGGGCTGACTCCAAGAGTTTGCAGAAGTACACCATGTAAGGTGGAAAAAAGTATGATCGAGCATTGAAGGATTACCGGACACAGGACGTGTATCGACAAATAGATGTTGTCGTTCATTTTAGGTCACCACATGGTAGGTGAGAGACTCCCAGTAGTCGAGTGGGTGCCAAGCCACACCACGAAGTTGCACCTACACAGTATACTGGTTGCCAGAGGCTACAGTACTGGGCCATCATAGGCCAAAAAGATGGCACAATGGACAGAAGCTGCGAAGCTGAAAGTTGAAGGTGTGAACTCAAGAAACAATCATAAGAGGGTATGCTAGTCGCCAGAGGCTAGATATTGAACCTACACAACCTGGTTGTTGCAGTGAGTTCTTTTAGTGGATGCTAGAAGAGCCTAAGTAGTGTATCCCCAATGATGCAAAGTTCCCAGTCAAACAACTCAATAAGTTAGTCAAGGTAGCATAGCCTTCCAAAGTGTTACAGTGTCAGGGACATGCAACCCCCACTTCACTTTAATATGAGACAAGTTGTTATAAGTTCAACATTTGGAGATCCCTTGGATAGGTTCGTCAGTCTTCTCCAAGAAGCAGTTAAGCATGGTTCTCATGTTTAGATGTTCAATGTCAGGGACCACCTATTTTTAAGTGGGGGAGAATGTAAAGGGCTTTGAAGTGAACAATGCACTTGAGGAGCATTGAACCGAGTTCAAGTGTGGTGCAACCAAGTTGCACCCTTGGTTTTACAAGTTTGGTGCGATGCGGTGTGCCAATGCATGAGTTAGGTGAGTCATAGCGATTGTGCGAGTTGGACCAAGGAGTCTAGTGGACACAACGCATAGGACGCATCCATAGTGCATACCCAGCTAAGGAGCCATAGGGTGAGCCATTGTGCACCCATCTACCATAAGGCATGAACCAAGTCCATCATCCATTGGACATGGGACAAATTGTATTGGAAGCCATGTACTTGATGTTAGTGTTTCAAAGATGTCGAGGTGAGTTGGACAACCAGTTCCAATGTCTAGCCAAGTTACCCAAGTGTAGCATGGGTAGTGTAGCATGGAGCATAAAGAAGTGTTGAGTCATGCCAAGCCATGGCGAGTTAGGTAGGTTGTACATGAGTGGTGCAACTCTACAAGGCGAGTTGGACTCGACAAGTCAAGCAGTTAGCCAAAGGCTAGGTCTGCATAGTCATGCATAGACATGATGAAAGAGTTAGTCAAATACCAAGTCTGCAAGAGTCATGCATAGCCATGGCGCAAGAGTTAGCTAGACATCAAGAGTCTACAAAGTAGTAATTTTCTATGGGTTGTTTGTCATGAGAAAATTAAAAAATGGGGGAGTTATCCCAAAGTATGATGTCATCCTATGGAGGTGTGGGATTCATACAAATAACTTATATAGGGAGGTATGGTTGTTTGAAATGAAGCAAAACCATAGGGCTGCACCATCATGTCACACAATAGAGGCACTGATGCATTGCACCGAGAGTCCACAATAAGGTCACCAGCCAGGGTGCTCCTCAGAATATTCCTTCCAGGAACTAAGCCAAGTAGTTCTAGCACCATGCCAGGCCATCGTGCAGGTGTTGTCCCAAGCAAGGGAGGTATGATTGTTTGAATGGAAAGGAATATCATAGGGATGCAATCAAGCTTCCACTGAGAGTTCACAACAGGACACCAGCTAGGGGTGCTCCTCCAACTCTTCCTTCCAAGAGTGAAACAGAAGTAGCTCCTATCTCGAGTCTCATAGTGGCTCAGGTGCCTTGATCAGTCTTTAAGGACGAAGAAAGATATCATTCCGCCCTAGATGTGATGAGAGAGGTTAGGTGGTGAACCTAGTATCCTAATCCTTGTGAAATGTAGTAGTAGGGCTAGCATGAGTTAGTTCCAAGGCATCCTATCGAGGGCACCAGGTGTTGGAACTTGTCCCAAGTGACGGGGTAAAAAGATGAGTGCAATGTTGGGTGAGCTACGGATCTGAGTCAGCAATAGTAAGCCTAGGATGGCCAAGCACATCACAACAATGTCGAGCAAAGTCTAGAATGAGCAGGGCGAGTTCTAGCAAGTGAGCTCATGTAAGCCTGAGGAAGAAGCAAGTCTGCTTCTTATCATTCGAGTGCAAGTTGAGGAGTCGTACTAGGTGCGCTCCCCGCAAGTAGTGTTGGACCATGTCATGTAGGTCACACATGGGTTCCATCAAAGAGAATCAGTTTCGGCATACTCTTGAGGTAGATCCAATCCTCCTCAACAAGATCTCAAGGGTTGAACTCAAGGGCCGAATCAATCAATATGGTGTATAGTACGAGCAAGGATGGATGCCAGTGAAGTTGTTGTTCAACCTAAGAATGGGATAGCAAGGAAGGAGTCCTAGACACTTGAGTTGGTATCGTTGGTGCAAGATCTCAACAAGGGTTGCATGGTGCAACATGATGCTATTTGAAAGGTGGAACCAAGCAGGGTTTGGGAAGTAGGTGAGTAGGTGTCAGGTGAGATCAAGGTGCGTAGTCCTTGAAGTCATTGGACCAAGTGATCCAAGATCTTGGGCCCAATGCAAGAAGTGGGAGTTACTTAGCTAGAGTCAACCTCCCTAAAGAGCAAGAAGGAACTCATCGTGAGTTTGGTGTTGGATCTGGAAGCACTCCAAGAGCTTGTCCACGTGAAGAGAGAACTCAGAGTTCAAGGTGAATGAGACTAGTAATCCGTCATCTTATGGGGGACACTAGGATGAAGCACTCGGTGGAATCACCAATTCTATACCAATGTGCAAAAACATTCAAGAATGTGAACAAAGTGAGTCATGTTCCTAACATGCAAGCCAAAGAGCTCGTAGCAGCTCATAGGTGCATAATTTCGTGATGCACTTGTAGAAGTCGAGTTCCTCAGAAGGAGGACTCGCTAGTTCAAAGAAGTAGTCTGTGAATAGGAAAGGACTTGTCCGCAAGGGAGTGAGAAGTAGTTTGTTGAGCGGTTCCGCACGAGATAGAGCTCTCTGAGCAAAAAAGGTGCATTCGAGCCGTGCACTAGTCTAGCCCCATGACAAATGGGTATACAGGGGACATATGGAGCCTAGGCCTCAGCCTGCTCGAGTGTTTTACTAGCCATTTCCCATTGCTAGTGCCAGGACAGAAGGCTATCTGACTCACACTCATGAATGCAATCATTAATGGCAACACACCCTCTCCACTCGCTTCCAGCTCTGGGGATTTTAAGAACTTCATATGTTGCTCCCTACACAAGGACGCGAATAAGAGATGGACTGTGGCTCAACTGTTGGAACACCCTTTTATTTGCAAATCCCGTACCAGCTCTTTGTCAACGTCTATGCATATGATCATAATATGATGCGATTCATTATTTTCTTTTCTATTTTCGCCCTATGCTTCATTCAATTTCCCCTACAACTCTGAATGGGCACCACATTTTCGCTCAGAACAGAAATGCACAAATTTTGCATTGAGAGGAGGGTAGGGAGTAAGAGGGCGAGGATCAAACACAATCCTTTCATAGGATTTCTTCTTTGTCAATGGATTTTGAATAGACTTTGCACCATCAATGGGTTTGTTTTCATGGAAACCGCCATTTTAGTAGTCAAGTCAATGGATTGTTGGATTATTTTGTTTATACATTTGGAATTCTGTTGATTCTAAATTCTGGGTCTTTAGGTTTAACTAAAATTATGTCTATATTTTTTAGCAAAAAATTCAAATTAAAAAGGGATATAATAGTTACCATTGGTTGAATGTGTAATTACAAAATGTCTGATTTTTATATATTTTAGTAATTTTTTAAATACAAATTTTCAAGTTTAGATATAGTAGTGTAATGTCAAGATTTGTATATTCATGTTTATTATTATTATTATTTATCTATATATATAAACTAGCATATACATATTAAATATTAATATATATAAAATACGTCAAGAGTTATCTTTGTCAAGGCGCCTATTTTCATCATTTTTTCTCTAATAAAAAATCTAATCCTAACCCTAATGCTATTTCAAATTGTAACCATTTTTTTTGCTTTCAGATTACCACTTCATATTTATCTTCCCAAAAATAATATTAAAATATATTAAAAATAATATTTAAGTTTTATTGAAAATATTTAAAAAATTAAAAAAGTAGAATCTCGTTCATAAAAAGAAACTATTTTTAAATTCATTTTAGGATGTTAATAATAATGATTGCATTTTTTTTCTAAAGATAAGAAGATAAGATTTAAGAGTGGATATGGATTTTCATGTCATTTGAATGCCAATTTCTAGCTACAGAGTTTTTCCTTACACAATGCTTTTTGGTGGATGCCATTGTAATATGTCTTTCAGTTGAAATATACGATGTAATTGATGCAGGAGCATCCAGTGGTGTAAGGGCAATCTTGCATCACCCAAAAATAGTTAAATTTCAAGTTTCTCAGTTTTTAGATGTTTTTACATTTTTGGATACCCTTTTTTCATAATGAAATTCCCAATTTATGGTTTTTATTTTGTGTTCATAGGTTGAAAGATATTGCAGTTTTAGTTTCCCAGATTTGCATCTGAAAATCTTCTGAGTTAGATTTGAGGCACTTAGAGTTCCCGGAATGGCCCCAAAACTTGCCAAAATTGGCATAGTGGATTTTGAGCGCGTTATTGACTTCGAGACCTTTCCAACGGTTCAAATGGTTCGCGAATTGGAGTCCCGGATCAAAAGTTATGGCCCCGAGAAGTTGGTGCACTTTCTAGAAGATACAATTGCAAATGCTCTTTTAAAATTTGAACTTCATATTGTAAATTTTTGGCACCAAACCACCTAAACTCAAATTTGAATGTTGTT